>JBBDGP010004851.1:0-278259 GCA_037952835.1 Lithobates septentrionalis | reverse complement strand
AAGCCATTTCACTTACTCTTTACTGGTCAAAGATTACTGTCTCTCTCTTTTTTTTTTTTTTGTTCTTTTTGTTCTGGGCACTTTAAGGGAATATCTATTTTGAGGATTTACTCTTCACTGGATGAAGGTACAAATGATGTATTTTATTATTAATTTGTTGAAACTAGGTCTAAGACTTTGCCATGCTGTATACTTAAAAAAAAAAAAAAAAGCCATGGAAACTTTTGGTTGCACCCAATCACTACTGGAGAAAATTCCATGCCAGCAAAGCTCATGCCACGCCAAAGACTGTTCCGGAACACCGCGTTCTGGTAAACTCAAAAGATTTTTAAGAAAAGGAGGATTGAAGATTGGAAACAGTTGGTTTAAAAAAAAAAACTTGGCAATATTACATGCCCTTGTGCCTTTTGGATAAAAAAAGAGAATTTCTAATGAACAGTTGACAATCTGTTTTGGGAATCTGAAGTATTGTCTTTGTTTTAAAGGTCTTAGTTTAGCACATTTTTCGGGAGGGGTTCGTGCACCCCCCACTCCTTCTGCCTGTTGGGGACCGTACTCAACTTTCTCGGTTCATTACAAACTTTTTGCAGTGTGAAAAAAAAAAAATTAAAATAAAAAGGGAGCTGGCATCTTAATTGCAAAGAAGCGGTGGTCATTACGGGTTGTGTAGCCAGTTGGGGGTCCTTCATCCATGTTTTATACCTTCTCTTTGTACTTGATGTCTCCCAATGGCAAATTGTCGGATAGTGGAGTTTTATAAAGGATGTATTGGGAACACGTTTGATGCCTCCATAGTTGCTACATAACTGAGGGATACTAAGAGCAAGTCGTGAAGTTTTTGAGTTCTTAAAGGTTGAAGACCCCGCTGGACTGATTTGCTCTAGTTGAGGGTCTGCGAGTGGGTGATGGTGAGGGGGGCGGCGGGTTGGGAGAGTTCGCTCCCCATGAATCCGCCCCGACTGGATAGAAAGGTGGCAGTAAGCCCCTTTGAGGGGCTTGGGCTGCTACCTCTGAGTACGGCGCCATGGTCGTTTCCTGCAAGAACTTTGTGGTGGTGGGTTAAAGGAGCGCCCAATCCCCAATTAGAAATTTAGCAACATAGCAACTTTCTTTGTTTTTGGTGTCACAGATACACCAGTTGGGTTACATCCTCACTCACCCATTAACATACAGCAGCAGCAACCGAAGAAGGGCGAGTATCCCCCCCCCCCCCCCAACGCGTTGGCTTTGTCATGTTTTGCTACTTTCAATAAAACTATGACGCCTTCATTTTGCTTCTAATTGGACATTGGGAGCTCTGTTAACCTACCATCACAAATAAAGTTTTTTTTCTTTGAGGGCAGTTGTACATTCCTTGGGAAAATGCCTAAATAATTTTTCTCAGAAGATCCTGAGTTTAAATTTTAGACTTATAACAAAATGAATAGGTTGGTGCACAACCAATGGGCGCTGTTTGAAGTGGCACAGATCCGGCTGACTGAAGGTCGTGAAAATGGACATAGCCTTAAAAAAATAGTTTGGATGGGTGTGTGTGGATCCCTCTTTTTTTTATTTTATTTTTTGAATAAGGGAATGTTGGGAGAAGTGTTTGTATTGAATTGTTCTGTATTACCTGACACTGATTAATTGCCATTGTGTACCATGCTTCTGCATTAGCGTTGGCCGTGTTTTCTTGTGGGCGGGGGGGGGGGCATAGTATTTTTGTACTCTATCCCTGCTGCTAAAAAATCCTTTTTTTGATAAAAATTCAAGTGTCTTGGACGCGACTCATCGGCCAAATGCTCGGCATTGGAAACCCAACCCCCAAGGACAGACCTAAGTCAGGCTAATGAGTCGCTCATCTCCTGTGGCCACATAATCCTTCTATAGAAAGCACTTTGAGTACATGATAAGGCTTCACTCGATCTGGACGTCAGTCTAGTACAATCGGTATGACCCCCCCCCACCCCCCCCCCCCCCCAAAGAATGGTTGTGTCTCATCCTTGTCACAAAGGAGGCAATTTTCTATAACACTTTTTCAATGTCAGTTTTGCACTGTGATAACTTATTAGTGATGCACTTGTCATTGTTCTTTCATTTGAAAGGCCCCCCCCCCCCTCCCCGAAATAATAAAAAAAAGACAAAAAAAATCTATATATTTTTCCAAAATTTTTCGATGGTTTCTGGTCTACTTTTGTAACATTTTTGTTGTCGCTACTGAATCCTGATTTGTAAAATTTTTGTTTATTTGCTGTCAAGGCACAATTTCCGCAGAAAAAAAAATTTCGGAAAGGGCGCAGTGTCGCCAATTGGTCGGGAAAGGCCACCATTATTATTATTATTCGTACAAAATACAAGTCTGTGTAGTACAGAGGTGTCATGCCAGGAAGATCTCACAGAGTACGATGTACAGCAATCGCACACAATGTAATGGGCGGGGTTATGTATCAACACATTTGATTGTCCGTCTCGGTTTTGTAGGACCGTGAGACATAAAACATCAATTTTTAAATAAAGTCTTAATGAGATTTTTGTAGTTCTATATGTCAAAGCACAATGATTTTCTAGGTGTATTTCACATTGTATGTGGAATCTCTTGTATCCTGAAGAGATGCTTATCGGTAGTGTATGTTGGGAGATAACTATTTGCTTGTAACTTGTTTTTGATTTCGGTTTACTAGTCTTCTTTTTTTTTTTTAAAGCAGAACTAAAAGTTTGTTTTTTTTTGGTTTTTTTCTTTTTTTTAAGGCACACTCTGAAATTGCAAGTTTAAATAGTGTTTGTATCAGTGGCAGCTGGTGGTATATTTTTTTTTTTTTGGGGGGGGGGGGGGCAGCAAGCAATGCACCCACAGCACCCCCAGGTTGGTCAGGTGAACCCCCCTGGTCGGTTATCAGCCTCCCACCCTCCCCCATCTATGGCGCGGGCAGCACTTCCCTCCAGGCGGTGGCCTCCCCTCCTTGTTATCACGGCGCCCGTGCGTCTTCCTCCTCCTCCTCCTAGGCCAATAGAATCGCTTCACCTTTCGGGCCAATTGGAAAACGGGTTCTGCTTCCTGATTGGTTGGGAGGAGAATCAGTGTGTCAATAGCTCTGCCCCCCGAGCCCACTTTTTTTTTTTTTGAAGCCTATTAGAGCCACTGGCTCTAATCACGTGCTTAAAAAAAAAAAAAGAAAAAAAAAAAACCCCATTTGGAATTCATGTGTCTGGCACCCCGCATGTAGATTAGGGGGCCCCGGACGCATGGATAGGGGGGGGCGGCGGGGCCCCTGAGTCCTGCATTACGGGGCCGCCACTGACTTGTATGTATGCACACTCACAAAACAATGGGGTGTGTTTATAAAAACTATTTCAGAGCGATTCAAACCTGCATGTACATTTTTGTTCTGTGCAAATGGGGGGGGGGGGGGGGGCAAAATCAGATTCTGTTCAACTATTCTCTCTACAGGTTGAATGTTCCTAAATAAAAAAAAAAGCGATTTGGGAAAATACCCCATTATGGCCACTAGATGGAGCTGACGATCATAGTACATATGGAGTATTTAAAGTGGAAGTCCAGTCAAATTCTAGTAGCCTAAAGCTACTCCTACCTCCCCCCCCCCCCCCCCCCCTCCATGCTAAAAGGAAGGGCGCTGGAAAGACAATAGTGTCCAGAAAATTAAAAACCATAAGAAAGGTCCAAAGACCACGTGTAACAGGTCATTATGGTCCGTTTATAAAAAGTTAATAAAACTCATGAGAAATCTCTGCAACAATAGCGGTAGCTCCCCATAGAGTGAAGCAGTAAAAATAAAAAAAGAACACAAGGGGGGCGCCAGACTAGTCTTAGAATGGGAGTAAAAAAGGGACACAAGGGGGCACCAGACTAAGTGATAGAATGGGTTTATTAGAAGCCAATTTGCAGCTTACATAAAAAAGGAGATATAAAAGCATATCTGTATATCAATGGCCGTGGCTAACCAGTTACCACGGCCATTGATAGATATGCTTTCATATCTCCTTTTTTATGTAAGCTGCAAATTGGCATCTAATATTGCTTATCATTGCTGCACTTAGTCTGGCGCCCCCTTGTGTCCCTTTTTTTTACTCCCATTCTAGGAATAGTCTAACTACCCTGTGAAAGACATGATGTCTAAACTTACCTATTCTGTAGTCACTTTTTGGCAAGGTCACATGATTGGGTCCTGGCATTGGTTTCAGTGCAGAGGAGAGGCAGCAACAATGACGTCACCCGTAGGCTTACTATGGGGCATCCGTTTTCCTTCCTCAAAACGGACGCTGGCGCTCTAATCCGATCATGTGACCGGACCCAAGTGTCTTCAGAATAGGTAAGTATAGACCTCTTTTCTTCCACTGGGTAGTTGGAATAGTCATAGAATGGGGGAGGGAATAGGTTTAGGCCTAGTTAGAATTTGACTGGACACTTTAATTATTATGATCACCAGTTCCATCTAGTGGCCATAATGCAGTATTTTTCCTGCTTCACACTATTCTGTATGAATGAATAACATCCAACCTGGAGAGAGACCAGCCTGGTAACATCTGATTTTTTTCCCCCATTTGCACAGAATGATAATCTATGTGAATCTTTTTATTAATCAATGCCTTGTAGCTTTTCCTGAGGTTTCACCTGCTCCACCTGGAATTCTCTGACCTCTCTGCTTCAGCTTTGCTGGCTGCACAGCTCAGAGATCAAAGACTGTTCACACCTTGAGGGCCGGGTTCACATTGGTCCAGCCGTAGTTCACAGTATGGGTTCCGGTGCGTTCCTGTTCAGGTGGGAAGCGGGTCCGAATTATTTCCTGAAATCGCACCTGAACCCGGACCCAAAGACGCACGGGAGCCTTTTGGAATGCGGATCGCGGCCGCCCCGGACCTCTGTGAACCGGCTCCATAGAGAGTCGGTCACACTCTCTCCTGTCATGCGAGTTGAATGCGGAGAAACCCTCATCCAATTCTCACATATGTGAACATACCCTTAGTCCTTATGCTCCTATATTTGCTGTAGGGGTGGAGAGCACCACGGCATAAAACATTGCGGCCCCTCCTGGTCCCACCTTCACATTTGATTGACAGCTGCTTTTTATTTAAAAAAAAGTAACTGACTGATGAAAGAACAGATGAGAGGGATGGTTGGAGCAGAGATAGAGCCAGTGGTGGCTGGTGCTCTGTTTCTTTGGGGGGGGCGGCAAACAAAACCACCAGACCCCCCCCCCCGCGCACTTACCCCATCCAGGTCGCGAGCAGCTTTTCACCGGCTCCCCCTGCGTCTCCTCGGCTCCTCCCCTCCCTGCTCCCAGCCAGTACAGTGGCTTCTCCTCTCTTCCTGATTGGTCGGGAGGAGAAGCAGGAAGACGATAGCGAATATTAATTTGGTAATGTCACAAAACTGGCTGGGCTCAGGTTGCAATGCTCTGCGCCCCGAACCCACCCTTTTTTTGAAGGCTTAGGCTCTAATCACATGCTTCAAAAAAAGCCATTGAGATCCATGCGTCCTGCACCCTGCATGTAGATTAGGGGCCAGGCGCATGGATAAGGGGGGCAGCCCTAATGGAGCGGCCGCCACTGGATAGAACTGTCCTATCACACGCCCGGCTCCTGGAAACTTCCCTTGAGAATGACATCACTTCCCTCTGAGGGTAGCGCCACCATCATTGCCATTGCAGAAGAGACTAGGCCAGTGATGGCGAAGCTTGGCACCCCAGATGTTTTGGAACTACATTTCCCATGATGCTCAGCTACACTGAGGAGTGCATGAGCATCGATCATGGGAAATGTAGTCTCAAAACCCTCTGGGGTGCCAAGGTTCGCCATCACTGGACAAGGCAAATGGTATTCAGATCATGTAAAATATGGATGATGCAAAAGGTTACAGATTTGCAAGTATGTATCCATTATTTATAACTTGGAATTCAGAGTGTTCACATAAAAAAATGATACTTTTTAGTTCTTCTGTAAGGTGTCTTCAGTTACCTTGTATTGCCAACACAACAACTAATGTATGTATGTTTTATTATTTGTGGGGTGACTTGTTCTGTGAGTGGTGTGTGCATGCGTTGTTCTATCATGAGGGTGCAGGCTGGTCCTGGGCTACAATGGAAGAATCTTAATTTTATTGTCGGAGGTAAAACTCTGGGCCCTGCATTGAATAGGCTGAAATAATCTGTAAGCACAGTGGCCCCTGTCATTGGGCCATTTCCTATTCAACTCCGAACTGCTGATACATGTGCTGGGGCTGGAAACACTACATTCTGCAAGACCAGGATGAACGCAAACAGGCCGCCTTGTTTAATATTTCATCACGACAAATACCCTGTTTTGATGTGCGTTCAATAGGCTCCACCCACTTTTGCAATGTGACTTAAAGGGATTCTGAAAAAATTTTTTTTTTTACATTTTGCTCAAATAGAGCATCAAGACTTGACGGTTTAGTAGTATTAGGAACACTCCCAGCTCATCTGTCCTCTCCCGTAATTCCTTCACCACCACCACCCACAGCCCTTTGTCAGCCTCCCCTTGTAAAACGTTTAGCTTGGGATGTGGCCTTCTGGCTCATAGGATGGAGGTGACATAATTGTGGGTGTGCCCAGACCTTTAAAAGGGCCATCAGCCTGACAGTGGGATGGGGAAGGAGTAGACCCAACTTTTCTAATTGGCTCATAAATAGCGGAGGGATAATAATGCGTAGGACAATATACATTGTGCATTCCTGAGTCTTGAAGAAGTCCATTCTCATCATCCCTTCAATTATGTACAACAATAATTACAGGAAGGCTCAAAGGAATTCTCAGTCTTCTTCAAGCCCCAAAGAGGTTAAAAAAAGCACATTGCTTGGACAATATTAAGAAACTCATTTAAATGTGGCATCAAAACTTCATTTTCAGGCAGACTGTTACTTTGTCTAAATTGATGGAAACTGATACTAAATGTTATAATTGACTCACCAATTAATAAGATAATCAGTGAACAGAAACTCTGCTCCAGTCTGTCCAAGAAGACCAGTTATTTTCCCCATTGGGTGCCTCCATCTTTACCTCTTGCACGACAAAGAGAAGATCCATCCACAATATAGCATTGAATATAGCCATAGACTTTAGATGTAGCGACGAGGAACGCCCAACAATACAGTGTATGTACAATGTATCAAACTTTTATTACAAGTTCAGTGAAAAGCTTACTTGCTCTAGGGCCATGTACTTTTTGATACATTTTTGTATAAACTATAGTTGGACATTCCTTATTGCTCCATCTAAAGTTCTGGCATATTCAATACTATATTTTTGTTGGGAGGTGGCAGCATTTGTGGAATTCTGGAATTTGCTAATTTTGCTCCCTCCTTCCTTCTATAGTTGGTTACAGCATAGAAAAGATGGAGCCAGGCTGTCAATCACATCTCTGACACCTCTGCCCTTCTTGTTATCACCACGTGTCACCACTGTCTGCATACATCAGAGACCAGGGGAAGTGGTAAGAGAAGGAAATTGAGGGCTTAGCTGTTGACTTTTACAAAAAGTCAAGATTTGCATATGTGTAACAGCCCTTCTTTGTGTTCCTAGGCTTCTTATTGTGCATTGGGAACAGCTGATGAAACCATATTATGATAGCAGCATTAAATTTACATGCAAAAATTCCCTTCAATGACCAACCGTTGGTCAAAAAAAACAAAAAAAAAACTGGTACTGAGATTCGACTCAGACTTTAGGGGGGGGGGGGGGGGGTAGATGGACTAGAAAAAGGAGAAGACGTGGTCAATGCATGATCTGTACACTGGAACTTTGTGTTGTTTTAATGCAATGTGAACATAAGAGTACAATACAATCTCAGTTCTCCACTCAGCTTTACATAAGCATCTTGAGTAGACATCAAGATATTTTAGTGTCCAACCAGCCAGTTAACAGGATAAAGCCATAATCTTGTGAAAATGTAACAATTGTGAGGAGGCATCTATCAATTCAGTGCAGGAAGCTTGTCCTTCAAACTGAAGAATGGCCAACTTTTGGTGCAACACAAGGAAGCTTCCTTGTCCTTCGCTGTAGAGCAGGGGTCTCCAAACTTTGTAAAAAAGGGGCCAGTTTACTGTTCCTCAGACTTTTGGGGGGGGGGGGCTGGACTGTGGCCACTGAGAGTAGAAAAGGCCCCAACATCAGTTGTAAAAAAACAAAGCCTCATCGTTGGTGTCAGTTGGGGGAATTGTGTCCTATCATTGGTGTCAGTGGGAGAATTGGAAATATTTCATTCAATAAATAATGCCCCAAGGGCTAGAAAAAGCGAGCAAAGAGTCACAGTTTGGAGACCACTGCTGTAGAGAATGGCAAATGCAAATCTCAAAACAGTATCTAGAAGTAGATATAAGTCTGTATTTTCATAGGGCTAGGTACCTCCTTCTGCTGGCATCACAAATGGAAGTAACTGACCTGGAAATTGGCCATTTGGGTTCTAAGACCTGCATTGGGAAGTGGGGCTAGAAGTTGGGTAAGGTCTGGCACTTTTCGGTAACTGTAGAATTTAAAGGAAAAGCAAAGGATGATTTATCAGGTGGCAAGACTTTTTAGAAGGGCCATGTTCCTCAAGACCCATGTTGGACAATTTTGGATGTTTTGGCCAGGAACTGGTGTGGCTTGTCAGCAGTAACCTCAATGGGGAATAACACATCTTGTGGTTTAATGGTGACCCGGTGTCACCAGGACAGGCTTTCAAGAACCGAGATATTTTCCTGACAAATATGTTTCTGAGGGATCAATAAAGTGCTACACCCTAAAGCAAGCCTTACAAATGACTTCACAATAGTTTGATAAAATTCACAGATAGATCTATTATTTTCAATCTCTGAAAATTAGAAGAGATTCTCTCAAACTGTATAATTTTTTTTTCTCCTGAACTTTTTATATATCAGATATTACCCTTTAAAGCTGCATATTAGTCTCTATTGCGAATCCTTCATTAATGACACTGTTTATTGACAACAAGCAATAACGGCTGGAAATGCAATTTAAAACCTCAAAAATTGGGGCAAAAAATTGTTCAAAAAACGGCAAATCGGCAAAGTTCTCCAGCTGCCAGTTTGGCCCATCTCGATCACCCACCCTTCCAACTTATTGTTTGGTATCTTTTTGGGAGCCTTGTATTTGTGATGTCTTATTTATTGGAAATGTTTACATGTGTTTGTAGTATTCATTTTTTTTTGGGGGGGGGGGGGAAGTGGGGGATCATCTTTTTGAATTGATTAGCATTGTAGAATCCATTTTCCTTCTGATTCTTGAGGCATCGGTTGTTTTAGATGTCTCTGCACTAATAACGTGTTTTAGGCGAAATCATCTAGATCTCGAGGGTTTCGTCCGTGTTTCTAAGGAGAATATTTTATTTTCCACGGTGCCCCAAACTTGGTATTTCTGGGTTTTAAAGGATATCTCCACTATTTTCTAACTTTCAAAACTACAATCTCCTGCAAGCAGTCAAACCCCCCCCCCCCCCTTAAAAGGCAGCTGATAGAGTTTCTTGCCCATTGGTTGCAGATTCATGGGATTGCCATTAAGAGTTAATGGCACCACCACATGTGTGCTAAAAGGCAACGCGTTTCTTTGACTGTTGGCAAAGTCCGCAATTTCCCAACACGCAAAGGTATGAACCTAGCGTAAACGAGCATGTTCAAAAATCAAACATTTTCGAACAAAATTTTATTGGTCTATGGCCAGCTTTCGTTGTGTTTCTGGTGGGCATCTTGGATAACTTCCATGAATATTTCCTACGTAGAAGAAGTCATCTCATTTGAGGTTTTAATAAATAACAATGCACAAATCAATGATGGGTCATGGTTTCAATGCCAACCGTCCCAGAAACTGCTTTGATATGTTGCCAACTCTGTATTGGGAACACCTAACTTCCAGACAATTAGAACAGCCCCAGATAGCTCAACTGTGAGTCATGTTGGTGTCACCCATAATTAAACATTCTAATTAGGCTGAGCACTTCACTTGGAATGGTACTGTTGTCTGCCTTGGTGGTGGATTAGTTGAGTAAATCGGGTGGGTCGGTAAGCAGTTGAGATTGGGGGGAGCGATGGTCATTTGCAAAGTTATCCAATAGTGGACATATCCTTTAAATTTGCATATTGAACAGTTGTCCTTCTGACTGCAGTAAGTCTTTCTAAACGGTGGACTCGGTAATCTCAGGTGCCTCATTTTTTTTAGAATGAAAGTCAAAGTATCAAATAAATAATTACATTTTTTTAAATGTTCCCATTGACCATATTCAACACTTGTGCATTTGGACAGACAACTAAATGCTTTCTAGCCCCTGTGGAAGCTTCAGTCTCAGTCCCACCCATGCATACTAGGTAAAACCACCCCTGACCTCCAAACGCCACCCCTTTCCCCTCCTTTTTCCTATGGCATTGTCACTTTGGACAGACAGACAACTTAAGGCTTTCTAGCCACTGTGGAAGCTTCAGTCTCAGTCCCACCCATGCATACTAGGTAAGCCCACCCCTGACCATTAAACCCCACCCCCTTTCCCTCCTTTTCCCTATAGCATTGTGCGTAGGGGATGTGGAACAACCAGTCCTTACTATACCTCCATGGTAAAAGGAAATACAATACAGAAGGGCACAGGGCTAGACCAAAACACACTAAAACCTTCATTGGAAGAACCAAGTGCAGCGTTTACCTCCCCTCCCCCGCTCAACAGTAATTGTTTCGCTGCTTAAGTGCGCTTTAAGATTTTGCTGGCAAACTCTCATGCATTATTCAGTTGTGGACAGGAATAATGAATTGGGTTGTGGATACTTTTGTTTCATTTTATTGTATAAAACCTGCCACATTCGTCGATGGGGTGTAACGTACCTACTGCAGGTCAGTGTGCGCACAGAGGGGTGCAAGGTGGTCACCATGAAGTCCCAGCTCCTTTTGGGTTTCTGTATATACATTTTTTTTTCTATTTACAGAGTTCAAGTAAAATGAACCCCCCCGATAGTGCACCTTTTGGGAATACATTAAGAGGGGGGTGCAAGGGGGGGGGGATTGTCAGGGTCATTTTGTGCCCCCTTTTGGTTGACTGGAATAGGGTTGGAGATGAAGGGGTGGCACAAAAGCCAATTCACAACCTGTTGTGTCTTTAAATCAATGGACTATGTGGGTAATTCACTGCTTTGGTCTTAGCAAATGTTTTTTTTTTCTCTTTTATTTATCTGATGTTAGAAATAAAAACTGTTGTATTTTGGAAAATAAAGTCTCTGTTTTTTGTTCAGGCTGGTGGTGGCGGTGTCATGGTGTGGGGGATGGGATATCACCGGTTCAGGCTGGTGGTGGGGGTGTAATGGTGTGGGGGATGGGATATCACCGGTTCAGGCTGGTGGTGGAGGTGTAATGGTGTGGGGGATGGGATATCACCGGTTCAGGCTGGTGGTGGGGGTGTAATGGTGTGGGGGATGGGATATCACCGGTTCAGGCTGGTGGTGGCGGTGTCATGGTGTGGGGGATGGGATATCACCGGTTCAGGCTGGTGGTGGGGGTGTAATGATGTGAGGGATGGGATATCACCGGTTCAGGCTGGTGGTGGGGGTGTAATGGTGTGGGGGATGGGGTATCACCGGTTCAGGCTGGTGGTGGGGGTGTAATGGTGTGGGGGATGGGATATCACCGGTTCAGACTGGTGGTGGGGGTGTAATGGTGTGGGGGATGGGATATCACCGGTTCAGGCTGGTGGTGGGGGGTGTAATGGTGTGGGGGATGGGATATCACTGGTTCAGGATGGTGGTGGGGGTGTAATGGTGTGGGGGATGGGGTATCACCGGTTCAGGATGGTGGTGGGGGTGTAATGGTGTGGGGGATGGGATATCACCGGTTCAGGATGGTGGTGGGGGTGTAATGGTGTGGGGGATGGGATATCACCGGTTCAGGCTGGTGGTGGGGGTGTAATGGTGTGGGGGATGGGATATCACCAGTTCAGACTGGTGGTGGGGTTGTAATGGTGTGGGGGATGGGATATCACCGGTTCAGGCTGGTGGTGGGGGGTGTAATGATGTGAGGGATGGGATATCACCGGTTCAGGCTGGTGGTGGGGTGTAATGGTGTGGGGGATGGGATATCACTGGTTCAGGCTGGTGGTGGAGGTGTAATGGTGTGGGGGATGGGATATCACTGGTTCAGGCTGGTGGTGGGGGGTGTAAAGATGTGAGGGATGGGATATCACCGGTTCAGGCTGGTGGTGGGGTGTAATGGTGTGGGGGATGGGATATCACCGGTTCAGGCTGGTGGTGGAGGTGTAATGGTGTGGGGGATGGAATATCACCGGTTCAGGCTGTTGGTGGGGGTGTAATGGTGTGGGGGATGGGATATCACCGGTTCAGGCTGGTGGTGGGGTGTAATGGTGTGGGGGATGGGATATCACCGGTTCAGGCTGGTGGTGGAGGTGTAATGGTGTGGGGGATGGGATATCACCGGTTCAGGCTAGTGGTGGGGGTGTAATGGTGTGGGGGATGGGATATCACCGGTTCAGGCTGGTGGTGGAGGTGTAATGGTGTGGGGGATGGGATATCACCGGTTCAGGCTGGTGGTGGAGGTGTAATGGTGTGGGGGATGGGATATCACCGGTTCAGGCTGGTGGTGGGGTTGTAATGGTGTGGGGGATGGGATATCACCGGTTCAGGCTGGTGGTGGGGGTGTAATGGTGTGGGGGATGGGATATCACCGGTTCAGGCTGGTGGTGGAGGTGTAATGGTGTGGGGGATGGGATATCACCGGTTCAGGCTGGTGGTGGGGTTGTAATGGTGTGGGGGATGGGATATCACCGGTTCAGGCTGGTGGTGGGGGTGTAATGGTGTGGGGGATGGGATATCACCGGTTCAGGCTGGTGGTGGGGGTGTAATGGTGTGGGGGATGGGGTATCACGGATTCAGGCTGGTGGAAGGGGTGTAATGGTGTGGGGGATGGGATATCACCGGTTCAGGCTGGTGGTGGGGTTGTAATGGTGTGGGGGATGGGATATCACCAGTTCAGGCTGGTGGTGGGGGTGTAATGGTGTGGGGGATGGGATATTACCGGTTCAGGCTGGTGGTGGAGGTGAAATGGTGTGGGGGATGGGGTATCACCGGTTCAGGCTGGTGGTGGGGGTGTAATGGTGTGGGGGATGGGGTATCAACGCTTCAGGCTGGTGGTGGGGGTGTAATGGTGTGGGGGATGGGGTATCAACGCTTCAGGCTTGTGGTGGGGGTGTAATGGTGTGGGGGATGGGATATCAGGCTGGTGGTGGGGGTGTAATGGTGTGGGGGATGGGATATCATCGGTTCAGGCTGGTGGTGGAGGTGTAATGGTGTGGGGGATGGGATATCACCGGTTCAGGCTGGTGGTGGGGGTTTAATGGTGTGGGGGATGGGGTATCACCGGTTCAGGCTGGTGGTGGTGGTGTAATGGTGTGGGGGATGGGGTATCACCGGTTCAGGATGGTGGTGGGGGTTTAATGGTGTGGGGGATGGGGTATCAACGCTTCAGGCTGGTGGTGGGGGTGTAATGGTGTGGGGATGGGATATCACCGGTTCAGGCTGGTGGTGGTGGTGTAATGGTGTGGGGGATGGGATATCACCAGTTCAGGCTGGTGGTGGAGGGTGTAATGGTGTGGGGATGGGATATCACCGGTTCAGGCTGGTGGTGGGGGTGTAATGGTGTGTGGGATGGGATATCACCGGTTCAGGCTGGTGGTGGGGGTGTAATGGTGTGGGGGATGGGATATCATCGGTTCAGGCTGGTGGTGGGGGTGTAATGGTGTGGGGGATGGGATATCACCGGTTCAGGCTGGTGGTGGGGGTGTAATGGTGTGGGGGATGGGATATCATCGGTTCAGGCTGGTGGTGGAGGTGTAATGGTGTGGGGGAGGGGATATCACCGGTTCAGGCTGGTTGTGGGGTGTAATGGTGTGGGGGGATGGGATATCACTGGTTCAGGCTGGTGGTGGAGGTGCAATGGTGCGAGGGACGGGGTATCACCGGTTCAGGCTGGTGGTGGGGGTGTAATGGTGTGGGGGATGGGATATCACCGGTTCAGGCTGGTGGTGGGGGTGTAATGGTGTGGGGGATGGGATATCATCGGTCAGGCTGGTGGTGGAGGTGTAATGGTGTGGGGGATGGGATATCACCGGTTCAGACTGGTGGTGGGGGTGTAATGGTGTGGGGGATGGGATATCACCGGTTCAGGCTGGTGGTGGGGATGTAATGGTGTGGGGGATGGGATATCACCGGTTCAGGCTGGTGGTGGGGGTGTAATGGTGTGGGGATGGGATATCACCGGTTCAGGCTGGTGGTGGAGGTGTAATGGTGTGGGGGATAGGATATCACCGGTTCAGGCTGGTGGTGGGGGTGTAATGGTGTGGGGATGGGATATCACCGGTTCAGGCTGGTGGTGGGGGGTGTAATGGTGTGGGAGATGGGGTATCACCGGTTCAGGCTGGTGGTGGGGGTGTAATGGTGTGGGGGATGGGATATCACCGGTTAAGGCTGGTGGTGGGGGTGTAATGGTGTGGGGGATGGGATATCACTGGTTCAGGCTGGTGGTGGAGGTGTAATGGTGTGGGGATGGGATATCACCGGTTCAGGCTGGTGGTGGGGGTGTAATGGTGTGGGGGATGGGATATCACCGGTTCAGGCTGGTGGTGGGGGTGTAATGGTGTGGGGGATGGGATATCATCGGTTCAGGCTGGTGGTGGAGGTGTAATGGTGTGGGGGATGGGATATCACCGGTTCAGACTGGTGGTGGGGGTGTAATGGTGTGGGGGATGGGATATCACCGGTTCAGGCTGGTGGTGGGGATGTAATGGTGTGGGGGATGGGATATCACCGTTCAGGCTGGTGGTGGGGGTGTAATGTGTGGGGAATGGGATATCACCGGTTCAGGCTGGTGGTGGGGGTGTAATGGTGTGGGGGATGGGGTATCAACGCTTCAGGCTGGTGGTGGGGGTGTAATGGTGTGGGGGATGGGATATCACCGGTTCAGGCTGGTGGTGGGGGTGTAATGGTGTGGGGGGATGGGATATCACCGGTTCAGGCTGGTGGTGGGGGTGTAATGGTGTGGGGGATGGGGTATCACCGGTTCAGGCTGGTGGTGGGGTGTAATGGTGTGGGGGATGGGGTATCACCGGTTCAGGCTGGTGGTGGGGGTGTAATGGTGTGGGGATGGGATATCACCGGTTCAGGCTGGTGGTGGTGGTGTAATGGTGTGGGGGATGGGGTATCACCGGTTCAGGCTGGTGGTGGGGTGTAATGGTGTGGGGGATGGGATATCATCGGTTCAGGCTGGTGGTGGGGGTGTAATGGTGTGGGGGATGGGATATCACCGGTTCAGGCTGGTGGTGGGGTGTAATAGTGTGGGGGATGGGATATCACCGGTTCAGGATGGTGGTGGGGTGTAATGGTGTGGGGGATGGGATATCATCGGTTCAGGCTGGTGGTGGAGGTGTAATGGTGTGGGGGATGGGATATCACCGGTTCAGGTTGGTGTTGGGGGTTTAATGGTGTGGGGGATGGGGTATCACCGGTTCAGGATGGTGGTGTAATGTGTGGGGGATGGGATATCACCGGTTCAGGATGGTGGTGGGGGTGTAATGGTGTGGGGGATGGGATATCACCGGTCTAGGGCTGGTGGTGGGGGTGTAATGGTGTGGGGGATGGGATATCACCGGTTCAGGGCTGGTGGTGGGGGTGTAATGGTGTGGGGGATGGGATATCACCGGTTCAGGCTGGTGGTGGGGTGTAATGGTGGGGGGGGGGATGGGATATCACCGGTTCAGGCTGGTGGTGGGGGTGTAATGGTGTGGGGGATGGGATATCACCGGTTCAGGCTGGTGGTGGGGTGTAATGGTGGGGGGGGGATGGGATATCACCGGCTCAGGCTGGTGGTGGGGGTGTAATGGTGTGGGGGATGGGATATCACCGGTTCAGGCTGGTGGTGGGGATGTAATGGTGCGGGGGATGGGGTATCACCGGTTCAGGCTGGTGGTGGGGAGTGTAATGGTGTGGGGGATGGGATATCACCGGTTCAGACTGGTGGTGGAGTGTAATGGTGTGGGGGATGGGATATCACCGGTTCAGGCTGGTGGTGGGGGTGTAATGGTGTGGGGGAGGGGATATCACCGGTTCAGGCTGGTTGTGGGGGTGTAATGGTGTGGGGGAGGGGATATCACCGGTTCAGGCTGGTGGTGGGGGTGTAATGGTGTGGGGGATGGGATATCACCGGTTCAGGCTGGTGGTGGGGTGTAATGGTGTGGGGGATGGGATATCACCGGTTTAGGCTGGTGGTGGGGTGCAATGGTGTGTGGGATGGGATATCACTGGTTCAGGCTGGTGGTGGAGGTGCAATGGTGCAAGGGATGGGGTATCACCGGTTCAGGCTGGTGGTGGGGGTGTAATGGTGTGGGGGATGGGATATCACCGGTTCAGGCTGGTGGTGGGGGTGTAATGGTGTGGGGGATGGGATATCATCGGTTCAGGCTGGTGGTGGAGGTGTAATGGTGTGGGGGATGGGATATCACCGGTTCAGGCTGGTGGTGGGGATGTAATGGTGTGGGGGATGGGATATCACCGGTTCAGGCTGGTGGTGGGGGTGTAATGGTGTGGGGGATGGGGTATCAACGCTTCAGGCTGGTGGTGGGGGTGTAATGGTGTGGGGATGGGATATCACCGGTTCAGACTGGTGGTGGGGGTGTAATGGTGTGGGGGATGGGGTATCAACGCTTCAGGCTGGTGGTGGGGGTGTAATGGTGTGGGGGATGGGGTATCAACGCTTCAGGCTGGTGGTGGGGGTGTAATGGTGTGGGGGATGGGGTATCACCGGTTCAGGCTGGTGGTGGGGTGTAATGGTGTGGGGGATGGGGTATCACTGGTTCAGGCTGGTGGTGGGGTGTAATGGTGTGGGGGATGGGATATCATCGGTTCAGGCTGGTGGTGGGGGTGTAATGGTGTGGGGGATGGGATATCACCGGTTCAGGCTGGTGGTGGGGGTGTAATAGTGTGGGGGATGGGATATCACCGGTTCAGGCTGGTGGTGGGGGTGTAATAGTGTGGGGGATGGGATATCACCGGTTCAGGCTGGTGGTGGGGTGTAATGGTGTGGGGGATGGGATATCATCGGTTCAGGCTGGTGGTGGGGTGTAATGGTGTGGGGGATGGGATATCACCGGTTCAGGCTGGTGGTGGGGGTGTAATAGTGTGGGGGATGGGATATCACCGGTTCAGGCTGGTGGTGGGTGTAATGGTGTGGGGGATGGGATATCATCGGTTCAGGCAGGTGGTGGGGGTGTAATGGTGTGGGGGGAGGGGATATCACCGGTTCAGGCTGGTGGTGGGGGTGTAATGGTGTGGGGGATGGGATATCACCGGTTCAGGCTGGTGGTGGAGGTGTAATGGTGTGGGGGAGGGGATATCACCGGTTCAGGCTGGTGGTGGGGTGTAATGGTGTGGGGAGGGGATATCACCTGTTCAGGCTGGTGGTGGTGGTGTAATGGTGTGGGGGATGGGATATCACCGGTTCAGGCTGGTGGTGGAGGTGTAATGGTGTGGGGGATGGGGTATCACTGGTTCAGGCTGGTGGTGGGGGTGTAATGGTGTGGGGGATGGGATATCACCGGCTCAGGCTGGTGGTGGGGGTGTAATGGTGTGGGGGATGGGATATCACCGGCTCAGGCTGGTGGTGGGGGTGTAATGGTGTGGGGGATGGGGTATCACTGGTTCAGGCTGGTGGTGGGGGTGTAATGGTGTGGGGGATGGGGTATCACTGGTTCAGGATGGTGGTGGGGGTGTAATGGTGTGGGGGATGGGATATCACCGGTCTAGGCTGGTGGTGGGGGTGTAATGGTGCGGGGATGGGGTATCACCGGTTCAGGCTGGTGGTGGGGGTGTAATGGTGTGGGGGATGGGATATCACCGGTTCAGACTGGTGGTGGAGGTGTAATGGTGTGGGGGATGGGGTATCACCGGTTCAGGATGGTGGTGGGGGTGTAATGGTGTGGGGGATGGGATATCACCGGTCTAGGCTGGTGGTGGGGGTGTAATGGTGTGGGGGATGGGATATCACCGGTTCAGGCTGGTGGTGGGGGTGTAATGGTGGGGGGGGGATGGGATATCACCGGTTCAGGCTGGTGGTGGGGGTGTAATGGTGTGGGGGATGGGATATCACCGGTTCAGGCTGGTGGTGGGGGTGTAATGGTGGGGGGGGGATGGGATATCACCGGTTCAGGCTGGTGGTGGGGGTGTAATGGTGTGGGGGATGGGATATCACCGGTTCAGGCTGGTGGTGGGGGTGTAATGGTGTGGGGGATGGGATATCACGGGTTCAGGCTGGTGGTGGGGGTGTAATGGTGTGGGGGATGGGGTATCACCGGTTCAGGCTGGTGGTGGGGGTGTAATGGTGTGGGGGATGGGATATCACCGGTTCAGGCTGGTGGTGGGGGTGTAATGGTGTGGGGGATAGGATATCACCGGTTCAGGCTGGTGGTGGGGGTGTAATGGTGTGGGGGATGGGATATCACCGGTTCAGGCTGGTGGTGGGGGTGTAATGGTGTGGGGGATAGGATATCACCGGTTCAGGCTGGTGGTGGGGGTGTAATGGTGTGGGGGATGGGATATCACCGGTTCAGGCTGGTGGTGGGGGGTGTAATGGTGTGGGGGATGGGGTATCACCGGTTCAGGCTGGTGGTGGGGGTGTAATGGTGTGGGGTTTGGGATATCACCGGTTTAGGCTGGTGGTGGGGGTGTAATGGTGTGGGGGATGGGATATCACTGGTTCAGGCTGGTGGTGGAGGTGCAATGGTGCGAGGGATGGGGTATCACCGGTTCAGGCTGGTGGTGGGGGTGTAATAGTGTGGGGGATGGGGTATCACTGGTTCAGGCTGGTGGTGGTGGTGTAATGGTGTGGGGGATGGGGTATCACTGGTTCAGGATGGTGGTGGAGGTGTAATGGTGTGGGGGATGGGATATCACCGGTTCAGACTGGTGGTGGGGTGTAATGGTGTGGGGGATGGGATATCACCGGTTCAGGCTGGTGGTGGGGGTGTAATGGTGTGGGGGATGGGGTATCACCGGTTCAGGCTGGTGGTGGGGTGTAATGGTGTGGGGGATGGGATATCATCGGTTCAGGCTGGTGGTGGGGGTGTAATGGTGTGGGGGATGGGATATCACTGGTTCAGGCTGGTGGTGGGGGTGTAATAGTGTGGGGGATGGGATATCACCGGTTCAGGCTGGTGGTGGGGGTGTAATAGTGTGGGGGATGGGATATCACCGCTTCAGGCTGGTGGTGGGGTGTAATGGTGTGGGGGATGGGATATCATCGGTTCAGGCTGGTGGTGGGGGTGTAATGGTGTGGGGGATGGGATATCACCGGTTCAGGCTGGTGGTGGGGGTGTAATAGTGTGGGGGATGGGATATCACCGGTTCAGGCTGGTGGTGGGGTGTAATGGTGTGGGGGATGGGATATCATCGGTTCAGGCTGGTGGTGGGGGTGTAATGGTGTGGGAGAGGGGATATCACCGGTTCAGGCTGGTGGTGGGGGTGTAATGGTGTGGGGGATGGGATATCACCGGTTCAGGCTGGTGGTGGAGGTGTAATGGTGTGGGGGAGGGGATATCACCGGTTCAGGCTGGTGGTGGGGGTGTAATGGTGTGGGGGAGGGGATATCACCGGTTCAGGCTGGTGGTGGGGGTGTAATGGTGTGGGGGATGGGATATCACCGGTTCAGGCTGGTGGTGGAGGTGTAATGGTGTGGGGGATGGGGTATCACTGGTTCAGGCTGGTGGTGGGGGTGTAATGGTGTGGGGGATGGGATATCACCGGCTCAGGCTGGTGGTGGGGGTGTAATGGTGTGGGGGATGGGATATCACCGGCTCAGGCTGGTGGTGGGGGTGTAATGGTGTGGGGGATGGGGTATCACCGGTTCAGGCTGGTGGTGGTGGTGTAATGGTGTGGGGGATGGGGTATCACCGGTTCAGGATGGTGGTGGGGGTGTAATGGTGTGGGGGATGGGGTATCACCGGTTCAGGCTGGTGATGGTGGTGTAATGGTGTGGGGGATGGGGTATCACCGGTTCAGGATGGTGGTGGGGGTGTAATGGTGTGGGGGATGGGATATCACCGGTCTAGGCTGGTGGTGGGGGTGTAATGGTGCGGGGGATGGGGTATCACCGGTTCAGGCTGGTGGTGGGGGTGTAATGGTGTGGGGGATAGGTTATCACCGGTTCAGGCTGGTGGTGGGGGTGTAATGGTGGGGGGGGATGGGATATCACCGGTTCAGGCTGGTGGTGGGGGTGTAATGGTGTGGGGGATGGGATATCACCGGTTCAGGCTGGTGGTGGGGGTGTAATGGTGTGGGGGATGGGGTATCACCGGTTCAGGCTGGTGGTGGGGGTGTAATGGTGTGGGGGATGGGATATCACCGGTTCAGGCTGGTGGTGGGGATGTAATGGTGCGGGGGATGGGGTATCACCGGTTCAGGCTGGTGGTGGGGGGTGTAATGGTGTGGGGGATGGGATATCACCGGTTCAGACTGGTGGTGGAGGTGTAATGGTGTGGGGGATGGGATATCACCGGTTCAGGCTGGTGGTGGGGGTGTAATGGTGTGGGGGAGGGGATATCACCGGTTCAGGCTGGTTGTGGGGGTGTAATGGTGTGGGGGAGGGGATATCACCGGTTCAGGCTGGTGGTGGGGGTGTAATGGTGTGGGGGATGGGATATCACCGGTTCAGGCTGGTGGTGGGGTGTAATGGTGTGGGGGATGGGATATCACCGGTTTAGGCTGGTGGTGGGGGTGCAATGGTGTGTGGGATGGGATATCACTGGTTCAGGCTGGTGGTGGAGGTGCAATGGTGCGAGGGATGGGGTATCACCGGTTCAGGCTGGTGGTGGGGGTGTAATGGTGTGGGGGATGGGATATCACCGGTTCAGGCTGGTGGTGGGGGTGTAATGGTGTGGGGGATGGGATATCATCGGTTCAGGCTGGTGGTGGAGGTGTAATGGTGTGGGGGATGGGATATCACCGGTTCAGGCTGGTGGTGGGGATGTAATGGTGTGGGGGATGGGATATCACCGGTTCAGGCTGGTGGTGGGGGTGTAATGGTGTGGGGGATGGGGTATCAACGCTTCAGGCTGGTGGTGGGGGTGTAATGGTGTGGGGGATGGGATATCACCGGTTCAGACTGGTGGTGGGGGTGTAATGGTGTGGGGGATGGGATATCACCGGTTCAGGCTGGTGGTGGGGATGTAATGGTGTGGGGGATGGGATATCACCGGTTCAGGCTGGTGGTGGGGGTGTAATGGTGAATGGTGTGGGGGATGGGGTATCAACGCTTCAGGCTGGTGGTGGGGGTGTAATGGTGTGGGGGATGGGATATCACCGGTTCAGGCTGGTGGTGGGGGTGTAATGGTGTAGGGGATGGGGTATCACTGGTTCAGGCTGGTGGTGGGGGTGTAATGGTGTGGGGGATGGGATATCATCGGTTCAGGCTGGTGGTGGGGGTGTAATGGTGTGGGGGATGGGATATCACCGGTTTAGGCTGGTGGTGCAATGGTGTGTGGGATGGGATATCACTGGTTCAGGCTGGTGGTGGAGGTGCAATGGTGCGAGGGATGGGGTATCACCGGTTCAGGCTGGTGGTGGGGGTGTAATGGTGTGGGGGATGGGATATCACCGGTTCAGGCTGGTGGTGGGGGTGTAATGGTGTGGGGGATGGGATATCATCGGTTCAGGCTGGTGGTGGAGGTGTAATGGTGTGGGGGATGGGATATCACCGGTTCAGGCTGGTGGTGGGGATGTAATGGTGTGGGGGATGGGATATCACCGGTTCAGGCTGGTGGTGGGGGTGTAATGGTGTGGGGGATGGGGTATCAACGCTTCAGGCTGGTGGTGGGGGTGTAATGGTGTGGGGGATGGGATATCACCGGTTCAGACTGGTGGTGGGGGTGTAATGGTGTGGGGGATGGGATATCACCGGTTCAGGCTGGTGGTGGGGATGTAATGGTGTGGGGGATGGGATATCACCGGTTCAGGCTGGTGGTGGGGGTGTAATGGTGTGGGGGATGGGGTATCAACGCTTCAGGCTGGTGGTGGGGGTGTAATGGTGTGGGGGATGGGATATCACCGGTTCAGGCTGGTGGTGGGGGTGTAATGGTGTAGGGGATGGGGTATCACTGGTTCAGGCTGGTGGTGGGGGTGTAATGGTGTGGGGGATGGGATATCATCGGTTCAGGCTGGTGGTGGGGGTGTAATGGTGTGGGGGATGGGATATCACCGGTTCAGGCTGGTGGTGGGGGTGTAATAGTGTGGGGGATGGGATATCACCGGTTCAGGCTGGTGGTGGGGGTGTAATAGTGTGGGGGATGGGATATCACCGGTTCAGGCTGGTGGTGGGGTGTAATGGTGTGGGGGATGGGATATCATCGGTTCAGGCTGGTGGTGGGGGTGTAATGGTGTGGGGGATGGGATATCACCGGTTCAGGCTGGTGGTGGGGGTGTAATAGTGTGGGGGATGGGATATCACCGGTTCAGGCTGGTGGTGGGGTGTAATGGTGTGGGGGATGGGATATCATCGGTTCAGGCAGGTGGTGGGGGTGTAATGGTGTGGGGGAGGGGATATCACCGGTTCAGGCTGGTGGTGGGGGTGTAATGGTGTGGGGGATGGGATATCACCGGTTCAGGCTGGTGGTGGAGGTGTAATGGTGTGGGGGAGGGGATATCACCGGTTCAGGCTGGTGGTGGGGTGTAATGGTGTGGGGGAGGGGATATCACCTGTTCAGGCTGGTGGTGGTGGTGTAATGGTGTGGGGGATGGGATATCACCGGTTCAGGCTGGTGGTGGAGGTGTAATGGTGTGGGGGATGGGGTATCACTGGTTCAGGCTGGTGGTGGGGGTGTAATGGTGTGGGGGATGGGATATCACCGGCTCAGGCTGGTGGTGGAGGTGTAATGGTGTGGGGGATGGGATATCACCGGCTCAGGCTGGTGGTGGGGGTGTAATGGTGTGGGGGATGGGGTATCACTGGTTCAGGCTGGTGGTGGGGTGTAATGGTGTGGGGGATGGGGTATCACTGGTTCAGGATGGTGGTGGGGGTGTAATGGTGTGGGGGATGGGATATCACCGGTCTAGGCTGGTGGTGGGGGTGTAATGGTGCGGGGGATGGGGTATCACCGGTTCAGGCTGGTGGTGGGGGTGTAATGGTGTGGGGGATGGGATATCACCGGTTCAGACTGGTGGTGGAGGTGTAATGGTGTGGGGGATGGGGTATCACCGGTTCAGGATGGTGGTGGGGGTGTAATGGTGTGGGGGATGGGATATCACCGGTCTAGGCTGGTGGTGGGGGTGTAATGGTGTGGGGGATGGGATATCACCGGTTCAGGCTGGTGGTGGGGGTGTAATGGTGGGGGGGGGGATGGGATATCACCGGTTCAGGCTGGTGGTGGGGGTGTAATGGTGTGGGGGATGGGATATCACCGGTTCAGGCTGGTGGTGGGGGTGTAATGGTGGGGGGGGGATGGGATATCACCGGTTCAGGCTGGTGGTGGGGGTGTAATGGTGTGGGGGATGGGATATCACCGGTTCAGGCTGGTGGTGGGGGTGTAATGGTGTGGGGGATGGGATATCACGGGTTCAGGCTGGTGGTGGGGGTGTAATGGTGTGGGGGATGGGGTATCACCGGTTCAGGCTGGTGGTGGGGGTGTAATGGTGTGGGGGATGGGATATCACCGGTTCAGGCTGGTGGTGGGGGTGTAATGGTGTGGGGGATAGGATATCACCGGTTCAGGCTGGTGGTGGGGGTGTAATGGTGTGGGGGATGGGATATCACCGGTTCAGGCTGGTGGTGGGGGGTGTAATGGTGTGGGGGATGGGGTATCACCGGTTCAGGCTGGTGGTGGGGGTGTAATGGTGTGG
This sequence comes from Lithobates septentrionalis, assembly GCA_037952835.1. NCBI lineage: Eukaryota > Metazoa > Chordata > Amphibia > Anura > Ranidae > Lithobates > Lithobates septentrionalis. Next base: position 254,387 of record JBBDGP010004851.1, on the reverse strand, counting down.
GGTTTGGGATATCACCGGTTTAGGCTGGTGGTGGGGGTGTAATAGTGTGGGGGATGGGATATCACTGGTTCAGGCTGGTGGTGGAGGTGCAATGGTGCGAGGGATGGGGTATCACCGGTTCAGGCTGGTGGTGGGGGTGTAATAGTGTGGGGGATGGGGTATCACTGGTTCAGGCTGGTGGTGGTGGTGTAATGGTGTGGGGGATGGGGTATCACTGGTTCAGGATGGTGGTGGAGGTGTAATGGTGTGGGGGATGGGATATCACCGGTTCAGACTGGTGGTGGGGTGTAATGGTGTGGGGGATGGGATATCACCGGTTCAGGCTGGTGGTGGGGTGTAATGGTGTGGGGGATGGGGTATCACCGGTTCAGGCTGGTGGTGGGGTGTAATGGTGTGGGGGATGGGATATCATCGGTTCAGGCTGGTGGTGGGGGTGTAATGGTGTGGGGGATGGGATATCACTGGTTCAGGCTGGTGGTGGGGGTGTAATAGTGTGGGGGATGGGATATCACCGGTTCAGGCTGGTGGTGGGGGTGTAATAGTGTGGGGGATGGGATATCACCGGTTCAGGCTGGTGGGTGGGTGTAATGGTGTGGGGGATGGGATATCATCGGTTCAGGCTGGTGGTGGGGGTGTAATGGTGTGGGGGATGGGATATCACCGGTTCAGGCTGGTGGTGGGGGTGTAATAGTGTGGGGGATGGGATATCACCGGTTCAGGCTGGTGGTGGGGTGTAATGGTGTGGGGGATGGGATATCATCGGTTCAGGCTGGTGGTGGGGGTGTAATGGTGTGGGGGAGGGGATATCACCGGTTCAGGCTGGTGGTGGGGGTGTAATGGTGTGGGGGATGGGATATCACCGGTTCAGGCTGGTGGTGGAGGTGTAATGGTGTGGGGGAGGGGATATCACCGGTTCAGGCTGGTGGTGGGGGTGTAATGGTGTGGGGGAGGGGATATCACCGGTTCAGGCTGGTGGTGGGGGTGTAATGGTGTGGGGGATGGGATATCACGGGTTCAGGCTGGTGGTGGAGGTGTAATGGTGTGGGGGATGGGGTATCACTGGTTCAGGCTGGTGGTGGGGGTGTAATGGTGTGGGGGATGGGATATCACCGGCTCAGGCTGGTGGTGGGGGTGTAATGGTGTGGGGGATGGGATATCACCGGCTCAGGCTGGTGGTGGGGGTGTAATGGTGTGGGGGATGGGGTATCACCGGTTCAGGCTGGTGGTGGTGGTGTAATGGTGTGGGGGATGGGGTATCACCGGTTCAGGATGGTGGTGGGGGTGTAATGGTGTGGGGGATGGGATATCACCGGTCTAGGCTGGTGGTGGGGGTGTAATGGTGCGGGGGATGGGGTATCACCGGTTCAGGCTGGTGGTGGGCGTGTAATGGTGTGGGGGATAGGTTATCACCGGTTCAGGCTGGTGGTGGGGGTGTAATGGTGGGGGGGGATGGGATATCACCGGTTCAGGCTGGTGGTGGGGGTGTAATGGTGTGGGGGATGGGATATCACCGGTTCAGGCTGGTGGTGGGGGTGTAATGGTGTGGGGGATGGGATATCACGGGTTCAGGCTGGTGGTGGGGGTGTAATGGTGTGGGGGATGGGGTATCACCGGTTCAGGCTGGTGGTGGGGGTGTAATGGTGTGGGGGATGGGATATCACCGGTTCAGGCTGGTGGTGGGGGTGTAATGGTGTGGGGGATAGGATATCACCGGTTCAGGCTGGTGGTGGGGGTGTAATGGTGTGGGGGATGGGATATCACCGGTTCAGGCTGGTGGTGGGGGGTGTAATGGTGTGGGGGATGGGGTATCACCGGTTCAGGCTGGTGGTGGGGGTGTAATGGTGTGGGGGATGGGATATCACCGGTTTAGGCTGGTGGTGGGGGTGTAATGGTGTGGGGGATGGGATATCACTGGTTCAGGCTGGTGGTGGAGGTGCAATGGTGCGAGGGATGGGGTATCACCGGTTCAGGCTGGTGGTGGGGGTGTAATGGTGTGGGGGATGGGATATCACCGGTTCAAGCTGGTGGTGGGGGTGTAATGGTGTGGGGGATGGGATATCATCGGTTCAGGCTGGTGGTGGAGGTGTAATGGTGTGGGGGATGGGATATCACCGGTTCAGGCTGGTGGTGTGGTGTAATGGTGTGGGGGATGGGATATCACCGGTTCAGGCTGGTGGTGGTGGTGTAATGGTGTGGCGGATGGGGTATCACCGGTTCAGGATGGTGGTGGGGGTGTAATGGTGTGGGGGATGGGGTATCAACGCTTCAGGCTGGTGGTGGGGGTGTAATGGTGTGGGGGATGGGATATCACCGGTTCAGGCTGGTGGTGGGGGTGTAATGGTGTGGGGGATGGGATATCACCGGTTCAGGCTGGTGGTGTGGTGTAATGGTGTGGGGGATGGGATATCACCGGTTCAGGCTGGTGGTGGGGGTGTAATGGTGTGGGGGATGGGGTATCACCGGTTCAGGCTGGTGGTGGGGTGTAATGGTGTGGGGGATGGGATATCATCGGTTCAGGCTGGTGGTGGGGGTGTAATGGTGTGGGGGATGGGGTATCACCGGTTCAGGCTGGTGGTGGGGTGTAATGGTGTGGGGGATGGGATATCACTGGTTCAGGCTGGTGGTGGGGGTGTAATGGTGTGGGGGATGGGATATCACCGGTTCAGGCTGGTGGTGGGGGTGTAATAGTGTGGGGGATGGGATATCACCGGTTCAGACTGGTGGTGGGGGTTTAATGGTGTGGGGGATGGGGTATCACCGGTTCAGGATGGTGGTGGGGGTGTAATGGTGTGGGGGATGGGATATCACCGGTCTAGGCTGGTGGTGGGGGTGTAATGGTGTGGGGGATGGGATATCACCGGTTCAGGCTGGTGGTGGGGGTGTAATGGTGTGGGGGATGGGATATCACCGGTTCAGGCTGGTGGTGGGGTTGTAATGGTGCGGGGGATGGGGTATCACCGGTTCAGGCTGGTGGTGGGGGTGTAATGGTGTGGGGGATGGGATATCACCGGTTCAGACTGGTGGTGGAGGTGCAATGGTGTGGGGGATGGGATATCACCGGTTCAGGCTGGTGGTGGGGTTGTAATGGTGCGGGGGATGGGGTATCACCGGTTCAGGCTGGTGGTGGGGGTGTAATGGTGTGGGGGATGGGATATCACCGGTTCAGACTGGTGGTGGAGGTGTAATGGTGTGGGGGATGGGATATCACCGGTTCAGGCTGGTGGTGGGGGTGTAATGGTGTGGGGGAGGGGATATCACCGGTTCAGGCTGGTTGTGGGGGTGTAATGGTGTGGGGGGATGGGATATCACTGGTTCAGGCTGGTGGTGGGGGTGTAATGGTGTGGGGGATGGGATATCACCGGTTCAGGCTGGTGGTGGGGGTGTAATGGTGTGGGGGATGGGATATCACCGGTTCAGGCTGGTGGTGGAGGTGTAATGGTGTGGGGGATGGGATATCACCGGTTCAGGCTGGTGGTGGGGGTGTAATTGTGTGGGGGATGGGGTATCACCAGTTCAGGCTGGTGGTGGGGGTGTAATGGTGTGGGGGATGGGATATCACCGGTTCAGACTGGTGGTGGGGGTGTAATGGTGTGGGGGATGGGATATCACCGGTTCAGGCTGGTGGTGGAGGTGTAATGGTGTGGGGGATGGGGTATCACTGGTTCAGGCTGGTGGTGGGGGTGTAATGGTGTGGGGGATGGGATATCACCGGTTCAGGCTGGTGGTGGGGGTGTAATGGTGTGGGGGATGGGATATCACCGGTTCAGGCTGGTGGTGGGGGTGTAATGGTGTAGGGGATGGGATATCATCGGTTCAGGCTGGTGGTGGAGGTGTAATGGTGTGGGGGATGGGATATCACCGGTTCAGGCTGGTGGTGGGGATGTAATGGTGTGGGGGATGGGATATCACTGGTTCAGGCTGGTGGTGGGGGTGTAATGGTGTGGGGGATGGGATATCACCGGTTCAGGCTGGTGGTGGGGGTGTAATGGTGTGGGGGATGGGATATCACCGGTTCAGGCTGGTGGTGGGGGTGTAATGGTGTAGGGGATGGGATATCATCGGTTCAGGCTGGTGGTGGAGGTGTAATGGTGTGGGGGATGGGATATCACCGGTTCAGGCTGGTGGTGGGGATGTAATGGTGTGGGGGATGGGATATCACCGGTTCAGGCTGGTGGTGGGGATGTAATGGTGTGGGGGATGGGATATCACCGGTTCAGGCTGGTGGTGGGGGTGTAATGGTGTGGGGGATGGGGTATCAACGCTTCAGGCTGGTGGTGGGGGTGTAATGGTGTGGGGGATGGGATATCACCGGTTCAGGCTGGTGGTGGGGGTGTAATGGTGCGAGGGATGGGGTATCACCGGTTCAGGCTGGTGGTGGGGGTGTAATGGTGTGGGTAATGGGATATCACCGGTTCAGGCTGGTGGTGGGGTGTAATGGTGTGGGGGATGGGATATCACCGGTTTAGGCTGGTGGTGGGGGTGTAATGGTGTGGGGGAGGGGATATCACCGGTTCAGGCTGGTGGTGGGGTGTAATGGTGTGGGGGATGGGATATCACCGGTTTAGGCTGGTGGTGGGGGTGTAATGGTGTGGGGGATGGGATATCACCGGTTCAGGCTGGTGGTGGGGGTGTAATGGTGTGGGGGATGGGATCTCACCGGTTCAGGCTGGTGGTGGGGGTGTAATGGTGTGGGGGATGGGATATCACCGGTTCAGGTTGGTGGTGGAGGTGTAATGGTGTGGGGGATGGGATATCACCGGTTCAGGCTGGTGGTGGGGGTGTAATGGTGTGGGGGATGGGATATCACCGGTTCAGGCTGGTGGTGGGGGTGTAATGGTGCGAGGGATGGGGTATCACTGGTTCAGGCTGGTGGTGGGGGTGTAATAGTGTGGGGGATGGGATATCACCGGTTCAGGCTGGTGGTGGGGGTGTAATGGTGTGGGGGATGGGGTATCACCGGTTCAGGATGGTGGTGGGGGTGTAATGGTGTGGGGGATGGGGTATCACCGGTTCAGGATGGTGGTGGATGTGTAATGGTGTGGGGGATGGGATATCACCGGTCTAGGCTGGTGGTGGGGGTGTAATGGTGTGGGGGATGGGATATCACCGGTTCAGGCTGGTGGTGGGGGTGTAATGGTGTGGGGGATGGGATATCACCGGTTCAGGCTGGTGGTGGGGTTGTAATGGTGCGGGGGATGGGGTATCACTGGTTTAGGCTGGTGGTGGGGGTGTAATGGTGTGGGGGATGGGATATCACCGGTTCGGACTGGTGGTGGAGGTGTAATGGTGTGGGGGATGGGATATCACCGGTTCAGGCTGGTGATGGGGGTGTAATGGTGTGGGGGAGGGGATATCACCGGTTCAGGCTGGTGGTGGGGGTGTAATGGTGTGGGGGATGGGATATCACCGGTTCAGGCTGGTGGTGGGGGTGTAATGGTGTGGGGGATGGGATATCACCGGTTCAGGTTGGTGGTGGAGGTGTAATGGTGTGGGGGATGGGATATCACCGGTTCAGGCTGGTGGTGGGGGTGTAATGGTGTGGGGGATGGGATATCACCGGTTCAGGCTGGTGGTGGGGGTGTAATGGTGCGAGGGATGGGGTATCACTGGTTCAGGCTGGTGGTGGGGGTGTAATAGTGTGGGGGATGGGATATCACCGGTTCAGGCTGGTGGTGGGGGTGTAATGGTGTGGGGGATGGGATATCACCGTTCAGGCTGGTGGTGGGGGTGTAATGGTGTGGGGGATGGGGTATCACCGGTTCAGGATGGTGGTGGGGGTGTAATGGTGTGGGGGATGGGATATCACCGGTTTAGGCTGGTGGTGGGGGTGTAATGGTGTGGGGGATGGGATATCACCGGTTCAGGCTGGTGGTGGGGTTGTAATGGTGTGGGGGATGGGATATTACCGGTTCAGGCTGGTGGTGGGGGTGTAATGGTGTGGGGGATGGGGTATCACCGGTTCAGGCTGGTGGTGGGGGTGTAATGGTGTGGGGGATGGGATATCACCGGTTCAGGCTGGTGGTGGGGTTGTAATGGTGTGGGGGATGGGATATTACCGGTTCAGGCTGGTGGTGGGGGTGTAATGGTGTGGGGGATGGGGTATCACCGGTTCAGGCTGGTGGTGGGGGTGTAATGGTGTGGGGGATGGGGTATCACCGGTTCAGGATGGTGGTGGGGGTGTAATGGTGTGGGGGATGGGATATCACCGGTTCAGGCTGGTGGTGGGGGTGTAATGGTGTGGGGGATGGGGTATCACCGGTTCAGGCTGGTGGTGGGGGTGTAATGGTGTGGGGGATGGGGTATCACCGGTTCAGGCTGGTGGTGGGGGTGTAATGGTGTGGGGGATGGGGTATCACCGGTTCAGGCTGGTGGTGGGGGTGTAATGGTGTGGGGGATGGGATATCACCGGTTCAGGCTGGTGGTGGGGGTTTAATGGTGTGGGGGATGGGGTATCACCGGTTCAGGCTGGTGGTGGGGGTGTAATGGTGTGGGGGATGGGGTATCACCGGTTCAGGCTGGTGGTGGGGGTGTAATAGTGTGGGGGATGGGGTATCACCGGTTCAGGCTGGTGGTGGGGGTGTAATGGTGTGGGGGATGGGATATCACCGGTTCAGGCTGGTGGTGGGGGTGTAATGGTGTGGGGGATGGAGTATCACCGGTTCAGGCTGGTGGTGGTGTTGTAATGGTGTGGGGGATGGGATATCACCGGTTCAGGCTGGTGGTGGGGGTGTAATGGTGGTGGTGCGGGGGATGGGGTATCACTGGTTCAGGCTGGTGGTCAGGGTGTAATGGTGGTGGTGCGGGGGATGGGGTATCACTGGTTCAGGCTGGTGGTGGGGGTGTAATGGTGTGGGGGATGGGGTATCACCGGTTCAGGCTGGTGGTGGGGGTGTAATGGTGTGGGGGATGGGATATCACCGGTTCAGGATGGTGGTGGGGGTGTAATGGTGTGGGGGATGGGATATCACCGGTTCAGACTGGTGGTGGGGGTGTAATGGTGTGGGGGATGGGATATCACCGGTTCAGGCTGGTGGTGGGGGTGTAATGGTGTGGGGGATGGGGTATCACCGGTTCAGGCTGGTGGTGGGGGTGTAATGGTGTGGGGGATGGGGTATCACCGGTTCAGGATGGTGGTGGGGGTGTAATGGTGTGGGGGATGGGGTATCAACGCTTCAGGCTGGTGGTGGGGGTGTAATGGTGTGGGGGATGGGATATCACCGGTTCAGGCTGGTGGTGGGGGTGTAATGGTGTGGGGGATGGGGTATCACCGGTTCAGGATGGTGGTGGTGGGGGTGTAATGGTGTGGGGGATGGGATATCACCGGTTCAGGCTGGTGGTGGGGGTGTAATGGTGTGGGGGATGGGGTATCAACGCTTCAGGCTGGTGGTGGGGGTGTAATGGTGTGGGGGATGGGATATCACCGGTTCAGGCTGGTGGTGGGGGTGTAATGGTGTGGGGGATGGGATATCACCGGTTCAGGCTGGTGGTGGGGATGTAATGGTGTGGGGGATGGGGTATCAACGCTTCAGGCTGGTGGTGGGGGTGTAATGGTGTGGGGGATGGGATATCACCGGTTCAGGCTGGTGGTGGGGGTGTAATGGTGTGGGGGATGGGGTATCACCGGTTCAGGATGGTGGTGGGGGTGTAATGGTGTGGGGGATGGGATATCACCGGTTCAGGCTGGTGGTGGGGGTGTAATGGTGTGGGGGATGGGGTATCACCGGTTCAGGCTGGTGGTGGAGGTGTAATGGTGTGGGGGATGGGATATCACCGGTTCAGGCTGGTGGTGGGGGTGTAATGGTGTGGGGGATGGGATATCACCGGTTCAGGCTGGTGGTGGGGGTGTAATGGTGTGGGGGATGGGATATCATCGGTTCAGGCTGGTGGTGGGGGTTTAATAGTGTGGGGGATGGGGTATCACCGGTTCAGGCTGGTGGTGGTGGTGTAATGGTGTGGGGGATGGGGTATCACCGGTTCAGGCTGGTGGTGGGGGTGTAATGGTGTGGGGGATGGGGTATCACCGGTTCAGGCTGGTGGTGGTGGTGTAATGGTGTGGGGGATGGGGTATCACTGGTTCAGGCTGGTGGTGGGGGTGTAATGGTGTGGGGGATGGGGTATCAACGCTTCAGGCTGGTAGTGGGGGGTGTAATGGTGTGGGGGATGGGGTATCAACGCTTCAGGCTGGTGGTGGGGGTGTAATGGTGTGGGGGATGGGGTATCAACGCTTCAGGCTGGTGGTGGGGGTGTAATGGTGTGGGGGATGGGATATCACCGGTTCAGGCTGGTGGTGGGGGTGTAATGGTGTGGGGGATGGGATATCACCGGTTCAGGCTGGTGGTGGAGATGTAATGGTGTGGGGGATGGGGTATCACCGGTTCAGGCTGGTGGTGGGGGTGTAATGGTGTGGGGGATGGGATATCACCGGTTCAGGCTGGTGGTGGGGGTGTAATGGTGTGGGGGATGGGATATCATCGGTTCAGGATGGTGGTGGGGGTGTAATGGTGTGGGGGATGGGGTATCACCGGTTCAGGCTGGTGGTGGGGGTGTAATGGTGTGGGGGATGGGATATCACCGGTTCAGGCTGGTGGTGGGGGTATAATGGTGTGGGGGATGGGATATCACCGGTTCAGGGTGGTGGTGGAGGTGTAATGGTGTGGGGGATGGGATATCACCGGTTCAGGCTGGTGGTGGGGGTTTAATGGTGTGGGGGATGGGGTATCACCGGTTCAGGCTGGTGGTGGTGGTGTAATGGTGTGGGGGATGGGGTATCACCGGTTCAGGCTGGTGGTGGTGGTGTAATGGTGTGGGGGATGGGGTATCACTGGTTCAGGCTGGTGGTGGGGGTGTAATGGTGTGGGGGATGGGGTATCACCGGTTCAGGATGGTGGTGGGGGTGTAATGGTGTGGGGGATGGGATATCACCGGTCTAGGCTGGTGGTGGAGGTGTAATGGTGTGGGGGATGGGATATCACCGGTTCAGACTGGTGGTGGGGGTGTAATGGTGTGGGGGAGGGGATATCACCGGTTCAGGCTGGTGGTGGGGGTGTAATGGTGTGGGGGAGGGGATATCACCGGTTCAGGCTGGTGGTGGGGGTGTAATGGTGTGGGGGATGGGATATCACCGGTTCAGGCTGGTGGTGGAGGTGTAATGGTGTGGGGGATGGGGTATCACTGGTTCAGGCTGGTGGTGGGGGTGTAATAGTGTGGGGGATGGGGTATCACCGGTTCAGGCTGGTGGTGGGGGTGTAATGGTGTGGGGGATGGGATATCATCGGTTCAGGATGGTGGTGGGGGTGTAATGGTGTGGGGGATGGGGTATCACCGGTTCAGGCTGGTGGTGGGGGTGTAATGGTGTGGGGGATGGGATATCACCGGTTCAGGCTGGTGGTGGGGGTTTAATGGTGTGGGGGATGGGATATCACCGGTTCAGGCTGGTGGTGGAGGTGTAATGGTGTGGGGGATGGGATATCACCGGTTCAGGCTGGTGGTGGTGGTGTAATGGTGTGGGGGATGGGGTATCACTGGTTCAGGCTGGTGGTGGGGGTGTAATGGTGTGGGGGATGGGGTATCACCGGTTCAGGATGGTGGTGGGGGTGTAATGGTGTGGGGGATGGGATATCACCGGTCTAGGCTGGTGGTGGGGGTGTAATGGTGTGGGGGATGGGATATCACCGGTTCAGACTGGTGGTGGGGGTGTAATGGTGTGGGGGAGGGGATATCACCGGTTCAGGCTGGTGGTGGGGGTGTAATGGTGTGGGGGATGGGATATCACCGGTTCAGGCTGGTGGTGGAGGTGTAATGGTGTGGGGGATGGGGTATCACTGGTTCAGGCTGGTGGTGGGGGTGTAATAGTGTGGGGGATGGGGTATCACCGGTTCAGGCTGGTGGTGGGGGTGTAATGGTGTGGGGGATGGGATATCACCGGTTCAGACTGGTGGTGGGGGTGCAATGGTGTGGGGGAGGGGATATCACCGGTTCAGGCTGGTGGTGGAGGTGTAATGGTGTGGGGGATGGTTTATCACTGGTTCAGGCTGGTGGTGGGGGTGTAATAGTGTGGGGGAAGGGGTATCACCGGTTCAGGCTGGTGGTGGGGGTGTAATGGTGTGGGGGATGGGATATCACCGGTTCAGGCTGGTGGTGGGGGTGTAATGGTGTGGGGGATGGGATATCAGGCTGGTGGTGGGGGGTGTAATGGTGTGGGGGATGGGATATCATCGGTTCAGGATGGTGGTGGGGGTGTAATGGTGTGGGGGATGGGATATCACCGTTCAGGATGGTGGTGGGGGTGTAATGGTGTGGGGGATGGGGTATCACCGGTTCAGGATGGTGGTGGGGGTGTAATGGTGTGGGGGATGGGATATCACCGGTTCAGGCTGGTGGTGGGGGTGTAATGGTGTGGGGGATGGGATTTCACCGGTTCAGGCTGGTGGTGGCGGTGTAATGGTGTGGGGGATGGGGTATCACCGGTTCAGGCTGGTGGAGGGGGTGTAATGGTGTGGGGGATGGGGTATCACCGGTTCAGGATGGTGGTGGGGGTGTAATGCTGTGGGGGATGGGGTATCACCGGTTCAGGCTGGTGGTGGGGTGTAATGCTGTGGGGGATGGGGTATCACCGGTTCAGGCTGGTGGTGGTGGTGTAATGGTGTGGGGGATGGGGTATCACCGGTTCAGGCTGGTGGTGTAATGGTGTGGGGGATGGGGTATCACCGGTTCAGGCTGGTGGTGGGGGTGTAATGGTGTGGGGGATGGGGTATCACCGGTTCAGGCTGGTGGTGGGGGGTGTAATGGTGTGGGGGATGGGGTATCACCGGTTCAGGCTGGTGGTGGGGTGTAAAGGTGTGGGGGATGGGATATCACCGGTTCAGGCTGGTGGTGGGGGTGTAATGGTGTGGGGGATGGGGTATCACTGGTTCAGGCTGGTGGTGGGGGTGTAATGGTGTGGGGGATGGGGTATCACCGGTTCAGGCTGGTGGTGGGGGTGTAATGGTGTGGGGGATGGGATATCAGGCTGGTGGTGGTGGTGTAATGGTGTGGGGGATGGGGTATCATCGGTTCAGGCTGGTGGTGGGGTGTAATGGTGTGGGGGATGGGATATCAGGCTGGTGGTGGTGGTGTAATGGTGTGGGGGATGGGATATCACCGGTTCAGGCTGGTGGTGGGGGTGTAATGGTGTGGGGGATGGTATATCACCGGTTCAGGCTGGTGGTGGGGGTGTAATGGTGTGGGGGATGGGGTATCACCGGTTCAGGCTGGTGGTGGGGGTGTAATGGTGTGGGGGATGGGATATCACAGGTTCAGGCTGGTGGTGGAGGTGTAATGGTGTGGGGGATGGGATATCACCGGTTCAGGCTGGTGGTGGGGGTGTAATGGTGTGGGGGATTGGATATCACCGGTTCAGGCTGGTGGTGGGGGTGTAATGGTGTGGGGGATGGGGTATCACCAGTTCGGGCTGGTGGTGGTGGTGTAATGGTGTGGGGGATGGGATATCACTGGTTCAGGCTGGTGGTGGGGTGTAATGGTGTGGGGGATGGGATATCACCGGTTCAGGCTGGTGGTGGGGGTGTAATGGTGTGGGGGGTGGGGTATCACCAGTTCGGGCTGGTGGTGGTGGTGTAATGGTGTGGGGGATGGGATATCACTGGTTCAGGCTGGTGGTGGGGTGTAATGGTGTGGGGGATGGGATATCACTGGTTCAGGCTGGTGATCGGGGTGTAATGGTGTGGGGGATGGGGTATCACCAGTTCGGGCTGGTGGTGGTGGTGTAATGGTGTGGGGGATGGGATATCACTGGTTCAGGCTGGTGGTGGGGTGTAATGGTGTGGGGGATGGGGTATCACCGGTTCAGGCTGGTGGTGGGGGTTTAATGGTGTGGGGGATGGGGTATCACTGGTTCAGGCTGGTGGTGGGGGTGTAATGGTGTGGGGGATGGGATATCACCGGTTCAGGATGGTGGTGGGGGTGTAATGGTGTGGGGGATGGGGTATCACCGGTTCAGGCTGGTGGTGGGGGTGTAATGGTGTGGGGGATGGGATATCTCCGATTCAGGCTGGTGGTGGGGGTGTAATGGTGTGGGGGATGGGATATCACCGGTTCAGGATGGTGGTGGGGGTGTAATGGTGTGGGGGATGGGGTATCACCGGTTCAGGCTGGTGGTGGGGGTGTAATGGTGTGGGGGATGGGGTATCACTGGTTCAGGCTGGTGGTGGGGGTGTAATGGTGTGGGGGATGGGGTATCACCGGTTTAGGCTGGTGGTGGGGGTGTAATGGTGTGGGGGATGGGATATCACCGGTTCAGGCTGGTGGTGGGGGTATAATGGTGTGGGGGATGGGGTATCACCGGTTCAGGCTGGTGGTGGGGGTGTAATGGTGTGGGGGATGGGATATCACCGGTTCAGGCTGGTGGTGGAGGTGTAATGGTGTGGGGGATGGGGTATCACCGGTTCAGGCTGGTGGTGGGGGTGTAATGGTGTGGGGGATGGGATATCACCGGTTCAGGCTGGTGGTGGAGGTGTAATGGTGTGGGGGGGGGGGGTGGGATATCACCGGTTCAGGCTGGTGGTGGGGATGTAATGGTGTGGGGGATGGCATATCACCGGTTCAGGTTGGTGGTGGGGTGTAATGGTGTGGGGGATGGGATATCACCGGTTCAGGCTGGTGGTGGGGGTGTAATGGTGTGGGGGATGGGATATCACCGGTTCAGGCGGGTGGTGGGGGTGTAATGGTGTGGGGGATGGGATATCACCGGTTCAGGCTGGTGGTGGGGGTGTAATGGTGTGGGGGATGGGATATCACCGGTTCAGGCTGGTGGTGGGGGTGTAATGGTGTGGGGGATGGGATATCACCGGTTCAGGCTGGTGGTGGGGGTGTAATGGTGTGGGGGATGGGGTATCACCAGTTCAGGCTGGTGGTGGGGGTGTAATGGTGTGGGGGATGGGGTATCACTGGTTCAGGCTGGTGGTGGGGTGTAATGGTGTGGGGGATGGGGTATCACCAGTTCAGGCTGGTGGTGGGGGTGTAATGGTGTGGGGGATGGGGTATCACCGGTTCAGGCTGGTGGTGGGGGTGTAATGGTGTGGGGGATGGGATATCACCGGTTCAGGCTGGTGGTGGGGGTGTAATGGTGTGGGGGATGGGGTATCACCAGTTCAGGCTGGTGGTGGGGGTGTAATGGTGTGGGGGATGGGGTATCACCGGTTCAGGCTGGTGGTGGGGGTGTAATGGTGTGGGGGATGGGATATCACCGGTTCAGGCTGGTGGTGGGGTGTAATGGTGTGGGGGATGGGATATCACCGGTTCAGGCTGGTGGTGGGGGTGTAATGGTGTGGGCGATGGGGTATCACCGGTTCAGGCTGGTGGTGGGGGTGTAATGGTGTGGGGGATGGGATATCACCGGTTCAGGCTGGTGGTGGGGGTGTAATGGTGTGGGGGATGGGATATCACCGGTTCAGGCTGGTGGTGGGGTGTAATGGTGTGGGGGATGGGGTATCACCGGTTCAGGCTGGTGGTGGGGGTGTAATGGTGTGGGGGATGGGGTATCACCGGTTCAGGCTGGTGGTGGGGGTGTAATGGTGTGGGGGATGGGATATCACCGGTTCAGGCTGGTGGTGGGGGTGTAATGGTGTGGGGGATGGGGTATCACTGGTTCAGGATGGTGGTGGGGGGTGTAATGGTGTGGGGGATGGGGTATCACCGGTTCAGGCTGGTGGTGGGGGTGTAATGGTGTGGGGGATGGGGTATCACCGGTTCAGGCTGGTGGTGGGGGTGTAATGGTGTGGGGGATGTGATATCACCGGTTCAGGCTGGTGGTGGGGATGTAATGGTGTGGGGGATGGGATATCACTGGTTCAGGCTGGTGGTGGGGATGTAATGGTGTGGGGGATGGGATATCACTGGTTCAGGCTGGTGGTGGGGGTGTAATGGTGTGGGGGATGTGATATCACCGGTTCAGGCTGGTGGTGGGGATGTAATGGTGTGGGGGATGGGATATCACAGGTTCAGGCTGGTGGTGGGGGTGTAATGGTGTGGGGGATGGGATATCACCGGTTCAGGCTGGTGGTGGGGATGTAATGGTGTGAGGGATGGGATATCACTGGTTCAGGCTGGTGGTGGGGTGTAATGGTGTGGGGGATGGGATATCTCCGATTCAGGCTGGTGGTGGGGGTGTAATGGTGTGGGGGATGGGGTATCACCGGTTCAGGCTGGTGGTGGGGGTGTAATGGTGTGGGGGATGGGGTATCACCGGTTTAGGCTGGTGGTGGGGGTGTAATGGTGTGGGGGATGGGATATCACCGGTTCAGGCTGGTGGTGGGGGTATAATGGTGTGGGGGATGGGGTATCACCGGTTCAGGCTGGTGGTGGGGTGTAATGGTGTGGGGGATGGGATATCACCGGTTCAGGCTGGTGGTGGGGGTGTAATGGTGTGGGGGATGGGATATCACCGGTTCAGGCTGGTGGTGGGGGTGTAATGGTGTGGGGGATGGGATATCACCGGTTCAGGCTGGTGGTGGGGGTGTAATGGTGTGGGGGATGGGATATCACCGGTTCAGGCTGGTGGTGGAGGTGTAATGGTGTGGGGGGGGGGGGGTGGGATATCACCGGTTCAGGCTGGTGGTGGGGATGTAATGGTGTGGGGGATGGGATATCACCGGTTCAGGCGGGTGGTGGGGGTGTAATGGTGTGGGGGATGGCATATCACCGGTTCAGGTTGGTGGTGGGGTGTAATGGTGTGGGGGATGGGATATCACCGGTTCAGGCTGGTGGTGGGGGTGTAATGGTGTGGGGGATGGGATATCACCGGTTCAGGCGGGTGGTGGGGGTGTAATGGTGTGGGGGATGGGATATCACCGGTTCAGGCTGGTGGTGGGGGTGTAATGGTGTGGGGGATGGGATATCACCGGTTCAGGCTGGTGGTGGGGGTGTAATGGTGTGGGGGATGGGATATCACCGGTTCAGGCTGGTGGTGGGGTGTAATGGTGTGGGGGATGGGATATCACTGGTTCAGGCTGGTGGTGGGGGTGTAATGGTGTGGGGGATGGGATATCACCGGTTCAGGCTGGTGGGGGGGGGGTGTAATGGTGTGGGGGATGGGGTATCACTGTTTCAGGCTGGTGGTGGGGGTGTAATGGTGTGGGGGATGGGGTATCACTGGTTCAGGCTGGTGGTGGGGATGTAATGGTGTGGGGGATGGGGTATCACCGGTTCAGGCTGGTGGTGGGGGTGTAATAGTGTGGGGGATGGGGTATCACTGGTTCAGGCTGGTGGTGGGGGTGTAATGGTGTGGGGGATGGGGTATCACTGGTTCAGGCTGGTGGTGGGGATGTAATGGTGTGGGGGATGGGGTATCACCAGTTCAGGCTGGTGGTGGGGGTGTAATGGTGTGGGGGATGGGGTATCACCGGTTCAGGCTGGTGGTGGGGGTGTAATGGTGTGGGGGATGGGATATCACCGGTTCAGGCTGGTGGTGGGGGTGTAATGGTGTGGGGGATGGGGTATCACCAGTTCAGGCTGGTGGTGGGGGTGTAATGGTGTGGGGGATGGGGTATCACCGGTTCAGGCTGGTGGTGGAGGTGTAATGGTGCGGGGGATGGGATATCACCGGTTCAGGCTGGTGGTGGGGTGTAATGGTGTGGGGGATGGGATATCACCGGTTCAGGCTGGTGGTGGGGGTGTAATGGTGTGGGCGATGGGGTATCACCGGTTCAGGCTGGTGGTGGGGGTGTAATGGTGTGGGGGATGGGATATCACCGGTTCAGGCTGGTGGTGGGGGTGTAATGGTGTGGGGGATGGGATATCACCGGTTCAGGCTGGTGGTGGGGTGTAATGGTGTGGGGGATGGGGTATCACCGGTTCAGGCTGGTGGTGGGGGTGTAATGGTGTGGGGGATGGGGTATCACCGGTTCAGGCTGGTGGTGGGGGTGTAATGGTGTGGGGGATGGGATATCACCGGTTCAGGCTGGTGGTGGGAGTGTAATGGTGTGGGGGATGGGGTATCACTGGTTCAGGATGGTGGTGGGGGGTGTAATGGTGTGGGGGATGGGGTATCACCGGTTCAGGCTGGTGGTGGGGGTGTAATGGTGTGGGGGATGGGGTATCACCGGTTCAGGCTGGTGGTGGGGGTGTAATGGTGTGGGGGATGTGATATCACCGGTTCAGGCTGGTGGTGGGGATGTAATGGTGTGGGGGATGGGATATCACTGGTTCAGGCTGGTGGTGGGATGTAATGGTGTGGGGGATGGGATATCACTGGTTCAGGCTGGTGGTGGGGGTGTAATGGTGTGGGGGATGTGATATCACCGGTTCAGGCTGGTGGTGGGGATGTAATGGTGTGGGGGATGGGATATCACAGGTTCAGGCTGGTGGTGGGGATGTAATGGTGTGGGGGATGGGATATCACAGGTTCAGGCTGGTGGTGGGGGTGTAATGGTGTGGGGGATGGGATATCACCGGTTCAGGCTGGTGGTGGGGATGTAATGGTGTGAGGGATGGGATATCACTGGTTCAGGCTGGTGGTGGGGGTGTAATGGTGTGCGTGTTTCTCGTGCGTTGAGCGAACGCACGCCATTTTCTGCATGCTCCCACAGCGCACCAATCTGAACCCAGAGACTTATTAGCGGAAGACGCTCTATCAGAATAATGAAGAGAGAAGATTTGTCAGCCACAAAATCGAATTCTGCGGAAATCATTCCGCTCGTCCCTGGAAACGTTCCACGCTGGGCGTTCTGCTATGGAAATTACTTCTAGAGTCGATCGTCTCTACAACAGTGCTTGTCAACCTATCAACTAAAGGGGGCCTCAAATCCGCCCCCCAACATCACCCGCCCATGGGGGCCGCACACAAAGTTCAGTCTATGTAATGCTGAGAGCAGTGTTATAGAGGAAACGAGGGTCAGAGAGTGAGGATACATTGTTGTCTGTGGAGATGCTGCATGAGGGTCAGAGAGTGAGGACAGGATACATTGTTGGTGGGAGATGCTGCCTGAGGGTCAGAGAGTGAGGACAGGATACATTGTTGGTGGGAGATGCTGCCTGAGGGTCAGAGAGTGAGGACAGGATACATTGTTGCCTGTGGAGATGCTGCATGAGGGTCAGAGAGTGAGGACAGGATACATTGTTGGTGGGAGATACTGCCTGAGGGTCAGAGAGTGAGGACAGGATACATTATTGTCTGTGGAGCTGCTGCATGAGGGTCAGAGAGTGAGGACAGGATACATTGTTGTCTGTGGAGATGCTGCCTGAGGGTCAGAGAGTGAGGACAGGATACATTGTTGTCTGGGGAGATGCTGCCTGAGGGTCAGAGAGTGAGGACAGGATACATTGTTGGTGGGAGATGCTGCCTGAGGGTCAGAGAGTGAGGACAGGATACATTGTTGTCTGGGGAGATGCTGCATGAGGGTCAGAGAGTGAGGACAGAATACATTGTTGGTGGGAGACGCTGCCTGAGGGTCAGGGAGTGAGGACAGGATACATTGTTGTCTGGGGAGATGCTGCCTGAGGGTCAGAGAGTGAGGACAGGATACATTGTTGCCTGTGGAGATGCTGCCTGCGGGTCACAGAGTGAGGACAGGATACATTGTTGCCTGTGGGGATGCTGCCTGAGGTTCAGAGAGTGAGGACAGGATACATTGTTGGTGGGAGATGCTGCCTGAGGGTCAGAGAGTGAGGACAGGATATATTATTGGTGGGAGATGCTGCTTGAGGGTCAGAGAGTGAGGACAGGATACATTGTTGTCTTTGGAGATGCTGCATGAGGCTCAGAGAGTGAGGACAGGATACATTGTTGGTGGGAGATGCTGCTTGAGGGTCAGAGAGTGAGGACAGGATACATTGTTGGTGGGAGATGCTGCTTGAGGGTCAGAGAGTGAGGACAGGATACATTGTTGGTGGGAGATGCTGCTTGAGGATCAGAGAGTGAGGACAGGATACATTGTTGGTGGGAGATGCTGCTTGAGGGTCAGAGAGTGAGGACAGGATACATTGTCGGTGGGAGATGCTGCCTGAGGGTCAGAGAGTGAGGACAGGATACATTGTTGGTGGGAGATGCTGCAGAAGACAATACGAAACTGGGAAGAGGTCACATAAGGCTGGTAGAGATCAATGCTACTCCCCACCGTACACTACAGAATGGATTGCTCATCCGCCGCACGGTGTATACGGAGGGGTGTGGTGACGCGCTCCCAGGCAGGATTTGTATTGCAGACTCACAGATGAGGCAACAGCTGGACTACAGTGAACTCCCTCACCCCGGAGGATCGGCTCTCTGGGGGGGGAGGGGCAGTGTGGGGTTTATCCAAATTACAACACAGGATGTCAGTAAGACCGACCTTCCAGGAAAGGGAGACGGAGAGCGAGCCGGGGGCACATCAATAGACGAGCGAACAATAATTATTGTAATAATGCCATGACTCATTGTGATTGTACAATCATCACTGACAGACGAGTATTGTTCACCGGCAACATGCAGCTAGTCGACTCTGGAGAACTACAAGTGCCAGCAGACCAAATCACACCAGGAAGATTGCAGATATAGCTGCTTATTAGTTAATAATAATATATTAGTTTATCATGTGTTGCTGTTTTTTTTTAACCTTCCTCTGGATTAACTGTGAGTGGAGGATTGTATATATAGGATGGTATATATAGGATGGTATATATAGGATGGTATATATAGGATTGTATATATAGGATGGTATATATAGGATGGTATATATAGGATGGTATATATAGGATTGTATATATAGGATGGTATATATAGGATGGTATATATAGGATGGTATATATAGGATTGTATATATAGGATGGTATATATAGGATTGTATATATAGGATGGTATATATAGGATTGTAAACAAATATATAAATTATATTCCCTTTTTATTGGTTGAACTAGATGAACTTATTTCTTTTTAGTTTCCTTTTAGTGACTATGTAACTTTGTAACTATAACAGGGATGAAGAAAGCGGCGCCCCCTGGAGACTGCAGAGATAATAAAGATACATTGTACTTACAAATCAGAACATATAATCCGCTAATTTCACCCTTTTTCTACCAAAGCTGTTTTGGTGTTTTGTTTTGTTTTTTTTTGCACACGTTTAAAAAATAATTTTTGGGCGCCAAGATTACATAAAACCCACAAAACCTTCTATCATTTCTGAAAGCAGGCACCCTGGAGAATAAAATAGTGGCAGTTCTAACTTTTTATGTCACATGATATTAGTGCAACGGTTTATGAAATGCAAAATTCCTGTAAAATATACACTAAAGTTCATTTCAGAGCACACAAACACAACATATTTCCCAATTTTCTGGCAAAATATAAAAGGTGAGGATGCACCGATCAAATAGATACCCAACAAGCCAAACCTTAAAACTGCTTGATATATTCCATAGGCGACACTTCACAGCGGAGCTCCGCCCACCCCACGAAACATTAATATCAGCAGCTAAAAGTACTGCCGCTGCTGACTTTTAATATAGGAACACTTACCTGTCCAGGGAGCCCGCGATGTCGGCAGCCGAACCCGATCTTCACAGCCGGTTCCCTACTGCGCATGTGTGAAGTGGGCTGCGCATTCCAATTGGTCCGGCAGTGGAGAAAGGAGGAGGGGCCAGACTTCTGAGGGACCTCGGCTCTTATATTTTACCAAAAATCTGGTTATATTTTGTGTTATTTTCACAGGCGGGCCATAATACAGTGCGCCCCCCAACCATGCTCCCGCCCCCCTAATCTACATGCAGGGCGCCGGATGAATGGATTCCAATTGGTATAGCTTCCAACTGTCCCTGATTTGGAGCAATGTCCCTCTGTCCCTCATTCCTTCTCATTTGTCCCTCATTTTGGTCTGATCTCTATAGTTGTATATAAAATGCACTTTTTAACTTTCAAAAAGTGTTTTCCAGTGATAAACCTTTCATCCGATTCCTAAATTGCTGCATTTGTAAATTCCAAAAGCCAATATAAAGGAATAGAAGTGGTAAAAAAGCACTTGTGGGTTTAACCAATCTTGTTTTTTTTGTACAATTCTCCTCTAAGGGGGCGTGGCAAGGGGGTGTGTCCTATGCCTGCATACTTTTGCTGGTAGGTGTCCCTCATTCCCATCTCAAAAAATTGGGAGGTGTGCAATAGGGTTTTTTTTTTTTTTTAAAGAGCACGTGATCGGAGCCTGTGGCTCTAATTGGCTTCAAAAAAGGGTGGGTTCGGGGAGAGCTGAGTCCACCCAGTTGTGTGACAATAATTATTCGCTATTGTCTTCCTGTTTTTCTCCTCCCAGCCAATCAGGAAGCACGAGGAGCGAGATTGGCTGAGAGGAGAAGCGATCATATTGGCCGGGCAGGGGGGGAGGATGTACAGGAAGATCCGGGATGTAGGAGACGGCCGCCCAGAGCGATCTCTCAGTGCTCTGCATCGGCACCGACCACGTATGGGGGGGGGGGTGCTCAGTTTGTTTGCCCCCCCCACCCCCCCCCCAGTTGTTTTGCATTAAAATTCATTGAAATGTATTTATTCCCCCAAAAAAATGTATTTGAAAAACCGCTGCGCAAATACCGTGTGCCATAAAAAATTGGACAGATCTCCATTTTATTCTCTAGGGTCTCTGCTAAAATATATATATATTTATGATGTATATATATATATATATATATATATATATATATATATATATATATATATATATATAATGTTTTACGTAATTTTCTAGCAAAAAATACTGATTTAAACTTCTAAACAAAAAAGTGGCAGAAATGTGCGGGTCAGCAAGGGGATATCTAGGGGGTTCTCTTCGCTGGTGACAGAATTTTGTAGTAAGCGCCCGCGCAGTCCACAATGCCGTCCTGCCCGTCACTGATGGAAGTGGTGGCAACTCTAAGCCAAGAGATGGGCGACTCCCCCATAGCGAGGCGCATTGATAGCGGCAGAGGTTGTCCGGTGTGTATATACTGCCCTCTGCTGTCCATTTAGGGAAATGCTATCATATTATTTTGGAGCAATTACTTTCATACTACAAGAAGCAAAGATAATAGAAAATGATTTAATTGCAGTAACTCTCCTCTCTATATCGGCGTACATCGAACCCTCAGAGCCAAAATATCTGATATCTCAAATCTGGATTCACTCCGTTCTGTGCGAATTCTGTTGCGTTTGTTAATTATGATATCAATGCACATTAATGCGTATTATACAACGTGGCGCATGCGCTGCCATTGTCATCAATCAGCTCTTTATTGCATACAACAGACATCAAATCTGACCTCCGGCCTTCCCTCCAGTCTTCCACGTTTGTACCGGCTCCTCTCCTGCACTGAAATGTCTTCCTCTGATATCACTGCACACTGTGAGCGTCTCACAATGTGCATTAGAAGCTGCAGAAAGTCAGGTAGAGCCCCGCCCCATTTCCAGGCTGGATGACATCCAGCATCATCTGCCTTTTTCCTCCTCAGCCTGACTTTCCCTGGCCCCACCCCTTTCATTAATTGGAATTCAGGCCTTTCAATCATGGAGGATCAGCGTCACATGTGGGTTTCATCTATGGAAATACAGCCACACCAACTCTTATTGACTGACACTTCCCCATCAGAGAGGAGTACTGAGGGGGGGGGGGGGGCTGGGATGTTTTCAGGAAGATATGTACAGCCCCCTGCTGGCTCCTCCCACCAGCCATGATCTGCCTGCATTGCCTAGAGAAGCACAGAGGCCTGGCGATGATGTCACAAGGGATATCGGCGATGTAATCCTAATTTCCGAAATGCAATAGTAACAAATTTAAACGAATCCGCAATAATAAAACGAAAATTTGGGATGAAATTCAGATAGTTTTTGAATCTAATTCGAATTTCAGAAGAGAATAAAATAGAATATAAAATAAAGGAATAGAAAAGAATAGAATATAATACAGCAAAATGGAACAGAATACAAGATAAAAGAATGGAAAAAAATAGAATATAAAATAAAGGGATAGAATAAAAAATAAAGGAATAGAAAAAAAAATAAAGGAATAGAATAAAAAATAAAAGAGTAGAATAGAATAGAAAAGAAAAAATTGAATTTAAAATTAAATAATAGAAGAGAATAGAATATAAAAAACAATAGAATAGAAAGAATATAATCTTCTTCTGAAGCTCAAATTTAGAATGGAATAAATTTGAATAGAATAGAAAAGAATAGATTAGAATAGAAAATAAGAGAACAGAGTAGATTAGACTAGAAAATTATATAACTGAAAAGAATAGAATAAAAAAAATTAGAATAGAATAAAATAGAAAGAATATAACCTTCTTTCGAAATTCAAATTTCGAAAAGAATAGAAAAGAAAGATCATACTCTTCTTCTGAAATTCAAATTTCGAATTGAATAAATTTGAATTTGAATAGAATAGATTAGAATAGAAAATAAAAGAATAGAATATAAAAAAACAATAGAATAAAATAAAATTGAAAAAATATAACCGTCTCCTGAAATTCGAATTTCCAATAGAATAAATTCGATTTTGAATGGATTTTGAATTTATTCAAATTTTCTGAATTCGGTCGAATTTAGTTAGAAAAAAAACAAAACGAATACCGAAAACAAATTAAATTAACTAAATGAATTTATGCAAATGACAAATAGAAACAAAACACATTTTTTCGTTCTGCATACGTCTAAAGCGCACCTTTATTTATTTTCTTTTACTCCTCAATATCAGCATTTTTCTCAATTCATTGCGATCATCATGAAGTTTCCACCTTCCAAAAGGAAATTATCGCTGTTTTTTTAAATGTTTTGTAATGGAAAATAAGAAACAGGGTTTTTTAAATTTAGTTTTTTTATTCTTCAAAAGTGTTGATCTTTTTTATTTCATAGTAACAAATAAACCTAGCGGTTAATAAATACCACCAATAAAAAATTCTACCTGTAACAAAAAATCTAATGAAATTAATTTGGGTGCACTGTTATATGACCAAGTAAGACAGTCAAACTATCACAGCAGCAAAGTAAAAAATGACAATCTCTGTTGGTTCTATAGAAATCTTTGATAATTCTACAGTAATCTCCACTGATTCTATAGAAATCTCCACCGATTCTACAAAAATCTCCACTGATTCTACAGAAATCTTCATTAGTTCTATAGAAATCTCCATTGATTCTACAGAAATCTCCACCGATTCTACAAAAATCTCCACTGATTCTACAGAAATCTTCATTAGTTCTATAGAAATCTCCATTGATTCTACAGAAATCTCCACCGATTCTACAAAAATCTCCACTGATTCTACAGAAATCTCCATTGATTCTACAGAAATCTCCACTGATTCTACAGAAATCTCCACCGATTCTACAAAAATCTCCACTGTTTCTACAGAAATCTTCATTAGTTCTATAGAAATCTCCATTGATTCTACAGAAATCTCCATTGATTCTACAGAAATCTCCACCGATTCTACAAAAATCTCCACTGATTCTACAGAAATCTTCATTAGTTCTATAGAAATCTCCATTGATTCTATAGAAATCTGCACTGATTCTACAGAAATCTCCACTGATTCTACAGAAATCTCCACTGATTCTACAGAAATCTCCATTGATTCTACAGAAATCTCCATTGGTTCTACCGAACTCTCCACTGATTCTACAGAAATCTCCACTGATTCTACAGAAATTTCCACTGATTCTACAGAAATCTCCACTGATTCTATAGAAATCTCCATTGATTCTATAAAAATCTCCACTGATTCTACAGAAATCTCCACTGATTCTACAGAAATCTTCATTGGTTCTACAGAAATCTCCACTGATTCTACAGAAATCTCCACTGATTCTACAGAAATCTCCATTGATTCTACAGAAATCTCCATTGGTTCTATAGAAATCTCCACTGGTTCTACAGAAATCTCTGGTGATTCTACAGAAATCTCTGGTGATTCTACAGAAATCTCCATGGGTTCCACAGAAATCTCCACTAATTCTACAGAAATCTCCATTGATTCTACAGAAATCTCCACTAATTCTACAGAAATATCCACAGATTCCACAGAAATCCCACTGATTCTACAGAAATCTTCATAGGTTCTACAGAAATCTCCACTGATTCTACAGAAATCTCCATTGATTCTACAGAAATCTCCATGGGTTCCACAGAAATCTCCACTGATTCTACAGAAATCTCCACTGATTCTATAGAAATTTCCATTGATTGTACAGAAATCTCCACTGATTCTACAGAAATCTACACTGATTCTACAGAAATCTCCACTAATTCCACAGAAACCCCACTGATTCTACAGAAATCTCCATTGGTTCTATAGAAATTTCCACTGATTTTACAGAAATCTCCGGTGATTCTACGGAAATCTCTGGTGATTCTACAGAAATCTCCACTGATTCTACAGAAATCTCCACTGATTCTACAGAAATCTCTACTGATGCTATAGAAATCTCCACAGATTCCACAGAAATCCCACTGATTCTACAGAAATCTTCATTGGTTCTACAGAAATCTCCACTGATTCTACAGAAATCTCCACTGATTCTACAGAAATCTCCACTGATTCCACAGAAATATCCACTGATTCTACAGAAATCTCCACCGATTCCACAGAAATCCCACTGATTCTACAGAATTCTCCACTGGTTGTACAGAAATCTCCACTGGTTCTACAGAAATCTCCACTGATTCTACAGAAATCTCCACTGATTCCACAGCAATCCCACTGATTCTACAGAAATCTTCATTGATTCTACAGAAATCTCCACTGATTCTACAGAAATCTCCATGGGTTCCACAGAAATCCCACTGATTCTACAGAAATATTCATTGGTTTTACAGAAATCTCAACTGATTCTACAGAAATCCCCATTGGTTCTACAGGAATCTCCACTGATTCTACAGAAATCTCCACTGATTCTACAAAAATCTCCATTGGTTCTACCGAACTCTCCACTGATTCTACAGAAATCCCCACTGATTTTACAGAAATCTTCATTGGTCCTACAGAAACCTCCACTGATTCTACAGAAATGATCATTGATTCTACAGAAATCTCCATTGGTTCCACAGAAATCTCCACTGATTCTACAGAAATCCCTATTGATTCTTCAGAAATCTCCACTGATTCTACAGAAATCTCCACTGGTTCTACAGAAATATCCACTGATTCTACAGAAATCTCTGGTGATTCTACAGAAATCTCCACTGATTCTACAGAAATCTCCATTGATTGTACAGAAATTTCCACAGATTCTACAGAAATATCCACAGATTTCACAGAAATCCCACTGATTCTACAGAAATCTTCATTGGTTCTACAGAATTCTCCACTGATTCTACAGAAATCTCCATTGATTCTACAGAAATCTCCATGGGTTCCACAGAAATCTCCACTGATTCTACAGAAATCTCCACTAATTCCACAGAAATTTCCATTGGTTCTACAGAAATCTCCACAGATTCTACAGAAATCCCCATGGGTTCCACAGAAATGTCCACTGATTCTACAGAAATCTCCACTGATTCTACAGAAATCTCCACTAATTCCACAGAAATTCCACTAACTCTACAGAAATCTTCATTGGTTCTATAGAAATCTCCATTGATTCTACAGAAATCTCCACAGATCCCACAGAAATCCCACTGATTCTACAGAAATCTTCATTGGTTCTACAGAAATTTCCCCTGATTCTACAGAAATCTCCACTGATTCTACAGAAATCTCCACTGATTCCACAGAAATATCCACTGATTCTACAGAAATCTCCACGATTCCACAGAAATCCCACTGATTCTACAGATATCTCCACTGGTTCTACAGAAATCTCCACTGATTCTACAGAAATCTCCACTGATTCCACAGCAATCCCACTGATTCTACAGAAATCTCCCCTGATTCTACAGAAATCTCCACTGATTCTACAGAAATCTCCACTGATTCCACAGAAATATCCACTGATTCTACAGAAATCTCCACGATTCCACAGAAATCCCACTGATTCTACAGAATTCTCCACTGATTCTACAGAAATCTCCACTAATTCCACAGAAATCCCACTGATTCTACAGAAATATTCATTGGTTCTACAGAAATCTCCACTGATTTTACAGAAATCTCAACTGATTCTACAGACATCCCCATTGGTTCTACAGGAATCTCCACTGATTCTACAGAAATCTCCACTGATTCTACAAAAATCTCCATTGGTTCTACGAAACTCTCCACTGATTCTACAGAAATCTCCATTGATTCTACAGGAATCTCCATTGGTTCTACAGAAATCTCCACTGATTCTAAAGAAATCTTCATTGGTTCTACAGAAATCTCCACTGATTCTACAGAAATCCCCACTGATTTTACAGAAATCTTCATTGGTCCTACAGAAACCTCCACTGATTCTACAGAAATTATCATTGATTCTACAGAAATCTCCATTGGTTCCACAGAAATCTCCACTGATTCTACAGAAATCCCTATTGATTCTACAGAAATCTCTGGTGATTCTACAGAAATCTCTGGTGATTCTACAGAAATCTCTGGTGATTCTACAGAAATCTCCACTGATTCTACAGAAATTTCCACAGATTCTACAGAAATATCCACAGATTTCACAGAAATCCCACTGATTCTACAGAAATCTTCATTGGTTCTACAGAATTCTCCACTGATTCTACAGAAATCTCTATTGATTCTACAGAAATCTCCATGGGTTCCACAGAAATCTCCACTGATTCTACAGAAATCTCCACTAATTCCACAGAAATTTCCATTGGTTCTACAGAAATCTCCACTGATTCTACAGAAATCCCCATGGGTTCCACGGAAATATCCACTGATTCTACAGAAATCTCCACTGATTCTACAGAAATCTCCACTAATTCCACAGAAATCCAACTGATTCTACAGAAATCTCCATTGGTTCTATAGAAATCTCCACTGATTCTACAGAAACCTGCACTGATTCTACATAAATCTCCACTAATTCCACAGAAATCTCCACTGATTCTACAGAAATCTCCATTGATTCTACAGAAATCTCCACTGATTCTACAGAAATCTTCATTGGTTCTACAGAAATCTCCACTGATTCTACAGAAATCTCCATGGGTTCCACAGAAATCTCCACTGATTCTACAGAAATCTCCACTAATTCCACAGAAATCTCAACTGATTCTACAGACATCCCCATTGGTTCTACATGAATCTCCACTGATTCTACAGAAATCTCCACTGATTCTACAAAAATCTCCATTGGTTCTACCAAACTCTCCACTGATTCTACAGAAATCTCCATTGATTCTACAGGAATCTCCATTGGTTCTACAGAAATCTCCACTAATTCTAAAGAAATCTTCATTGGTTCTACAGAAATCTCCACTGATTCTACAGAAATCCCCACTGATTTTACAGAAATCTTCATTGGTCCTACAGAAACCTCCACTGATTCTACACAAATTATCATTGATTCTACAGAAATCTCCATTGGTTCCACAGAAATCTCCACTGATTCTACAGCAATCCCTATTGATTCTACAGAAATCTCTGGTGATTCTACAGAAATCTCTGGTGATTCTACAGAAATCTCCACTGATTCTACAGAAATTTCCACAGATTCTACAGAAATATCCACAGATTTCACAGAAATCCCACTGATTCTACAGAAATCTTCATTGGTTCTACAGAATTCTCCACTGATTCTACAGAAATCTCCATTGATTCTACAGAAATCTCCATGGGTTCCACAGAAATCTCCACTAATTCTACAGAAATCTCCACTAATTCCACAGAAATTTCCATTGGTTGTACAGAAATCTCCACTGATTCTACAGAAATCCCCATGGGTTCCACAGAAATATCCACTGATTCTACAGAAATCTCCACTGATTCTACAGAAATCTCCACTAATTCCACAGAAATCCCACTGATTCTACAGAAATCTCCATTGGTTCTATAGAAATCTCCACCAATTCTACAGAAATCTCCACCGATTCTACAGAAATCTCCATTGATTCTACAGAAATCTCCACTGATTCTACAGAAATCTCCATTCTATTTCCCCGTACACACGGTCGGATTTTCCGATGGACAATGTCCGATCGGAGCGTGTTGTCGGAAATTCCGACCGTGTGTGGGCTCCATCGGACATTTTCCATCGGATTTTCCGACACACAAAGTTGGAGAGCAGGAGATAAAATTTTCCGACAACAAAATCCGTTGTCGGAAATTCCGATCGTGTGTACACAAATCCGATGGACAAAGTGCCACGCATGCTCAGAATAAATAAAGAGATCAAAGCTATTGGCCACTGCCCCGTTTATAGTCCCGATGTACGTGTTTTACGTCACCGCGTTCAGAACGATCGGATTTTCCGACAACTTTGTGCGACCGTGTGTATGCAAGACAAGTTTGAGCCAACATCCGTCGGAAAAAATCCTAGGATTTTGTTGTCGGAATGTCCGAACAAAGTCCGACCGTGTGTACGGGGCATATGTGTCACAAAAAATCTAAAAAATATATTTGGGTACAGTGTTATATGACCAAGTAAGTCAGTCAAACTATCACAGCTGCAAAGTAAATAATAACAATCTCCATTGGTTCTACAGAAATCTCCACTGATTCTACAAAAATCTCCACTGATTCTACAGAAATCTTCATTAGTTCTATAGAAATCTCCATTGATTCTACAGAAATCTCCACCGATTCTACAAAAATCTCCACTGATTCTACAGAAATCTCCATTGATTCTACAGAAATCTCCACTGATTCTACAGAAATCTCCACCGATTCTACAAAAATCTCCACTGATTCTACAGAAATCTTCATTAGTTCTATAGAAATCTCCATTGATTCTACAGAAATCTCCACCGATTCTACAAAAATCTCCACTGATTCTACAGAAATCTTCATTAGTTCTATAGAAATCTCCATTTATTCTATAGAAATCTGCACTGATTCTACAGAAATCTCCACTGATTCTACAGAAATCTCCACTGATTCTACAGAAATCTCCATTGATTCTACAGAAATCTCCATTGGTTCTACTGAACTCTCCACTGATTCTACAGAAATCTCCACTGATTCTACAGAAATTTCCACTGATTCTACAGAAATCTCCACTGATTCTATAGAAATCTCCATTGATTCTATAAAAATCTCCACTGATTCTACAGAAATCTCCACTGATTCTACAGAAATCTTCATTGGTTCTACAGAAATCTCCACTGATTCTACAGAAATCTCCATTGATTCTACAGAAATCTCCATTGGTTCTATAGAAATCTCCACTGGTTCTACAGAAATCTCTGGTGATTCTACAGAAATCTCCATGGGTTCCACAGAAATCTCCACTAATTCTACAGAAATCTCCATTGATTCTACAGAAATCTCCACTAATTCTACAGAAATATCCACAGATTCCACAGAAATCCCACTGATTCTACAGAAATCTTCATAGGTTCTACAGAAATCTCCACTGATTCTACAGAAATCTCCATTGATTCTACAGAAATCTCCATGGGTTCCACAGAAATCTCCACTGATTCTACAGAAATCTCCACTGATTCTATAGAAATTTCCATTGATTGTACAGAAATCTCCACCGATTCTACAGAAATCTACACTGATTCTATAGAAATCTCCACTAATTCCACAGAAACCCCACTGATTCTACAGAAATCTCCATTGGTTCTATAGAAATTTCCACTGATTTTACAGAAATCTCCGGTGATTCTACGGAAATCTCTGGTGATTCTACAGAAATCTCCACTGATTCTACAGAAATCTCCACTGATTCTACAGAAATCTCTACTGATGCTATAGAAATCTCCACAGATTCCACAGAAATCCCACTGATTCTACAGAAATCTTCATTGGTTCTACAGAAATCTCCACTGATTCTACAGAAATCTCCACTGATTCTACAGAAATCTCCACTGATTCCACAGAAATATCCACTGATTCTACAGAAATCTCCACCGATTCCACAGAAATCCCACTGATTCTACAGAATTCTCCACTGGTTGTACAGAAATCTCCACTGGTTCTACAGAAATCTCCACTGATTCTACAGAAATCTCCACTGATTCCACAGCAATCCCACTGATTCTACAGAAATCTTCATTGATTCTACAGAAATCTCCACTGATTCTACAGAAATCTCCATGGGTTCCACAGAAATCCCACTGATTCTACAGAAATATTCATTGGTTTTACAGAAATCTCAACTGATTCTACAGAAATCCCCATTGGTTCTACAGGAATCTCCACTGATTCTACAGAAATCTCCACTGATTCTACAAAAATCTCCATTGGTTCTACCGAACTCTCCACTGATTCTACAGAAATCTCCATTGATTCTACAGGAATCTCCATTGGTTCTACAGAAATCTCCACTGATTCTACAGAAATCCCCACTGATTTTACAGAAATCTTCATTGGTCCTACAGAAACCTCCACTGATTCTACAGAAATGATCATTGATTCTACAGAAATCTCCATTAGTTCCACAGAAATCTCCACTGATTCTACAGAAATCCCTATTGATTCTTCAGAAATCTCCACTGAATCTACAGAAATCTCCACTGGTTCTACAGAAATATCCACTGATTCTACAGAAATCTCTGGTGATTCTACAGAAATCTCCACTGATTCTACAGAAATCTCCATTGATTGTACAGAAATTTCCACAGATTCTACAGAAATATCCACAGATTTCACAGAAATCCCACTGATTCTACAGAAATCTTCATTGGTTCTACAGAATTCTCCACTGATTCTACAGAAATCTCCATTGATTCTACAGAAATCTCCATGGGTTCCACAGAAATCTCCACTGATTCTACAGAAATCTCCACTAATTCCACAGAAATTTCCATTGGTTCTACAGAAATCTCCACAGATTCTACAGAAATCCCCATGGGTTCCACAGAAATGTCCACTGATTCTACAGAAATCTCCACTGATTCTACAGAAATCTCCACTAATTCCACAGAAATTCCACTAACTCTACAGAAATCTTCATTGGTTCTATAGAAATCTCCATTGATTCTACAGAAATCTCCACAGATCCCACAGAAATCCCACTGATTCTACAGAAATCTTCATTGGTTCTACAGAAATTTCCCCTGATTCTACAGAAATCTCCACTGATTCTACAGAAATCTCCACTGATTCCACAGAAATATCCACTGATTCTACAGAAATCTCCACGATTCCACAGAAATCCCACTGATTCTACAGATATCTCCACTGGTTCTACAGAAATCTCCACTGATTCTACAGAAATCTCCACTGATTCCACAGCAATCCCACTGATTCTACAGAAATCTCCCCTGATTCTACAGAAATCTCCACTGATTCTACAGAAATCTCCACTGATTCCACAGAAATATCCACTGATTCTACAGAAATCTCCACGATTCCACAGAAATCCCACTGATTCTACAGAATTCTCCACTGATTCTACAGAAATCTCCACTAATTCCACTGAAATCCCACTGATTCTACAGAAATATTCATTGGTTCTACAGAAATCTCCACTGATTTTACAGAAATCTCAACTGATTCTACAGACATCCCCATTGGTTCTACAGGAATCTCCACTGATTCTACAGAAATCTCCACTGATTTTACAAAAATCTCCATTGGTTCTACGAAACTCTCCACTGATTCTACAGAAATCTCCATTGATTCTACAGGAATCTCCATTGGTTCTACAGAAATCTCCACTGATTCTAAAGAAATCTTCATTGGTTCTACAGAAATCTCCACTGATTCTACAGAAATCCCCACTGATTTTACAGAAATCTTCATTGGTCCTACAGAAACCTCCACTGATTCTACAGAAATTATCATTGATTCTACAGAAATCTCCATTGGTTCCACAGAAATCTCCACTGATTCTACAGAAATCCCTATTGATTCTACAGAAATCTCTGGTGATTCTACAGAAATCTCTGGTGATTCTACAGAAATCTCTGGTGATTCTACAGAAATCTCCACTGATTCTACAGAAATTTCCACAGATTCTACAGAAATATCCACAGATTTCACAGAAATCCCACTGATTCTACAGAAATCTTCATTGGTTCTACAGAATTCTCCACTGATTCTACAGAAATCTCCATTGATTCTACAGAAATCTCCATGGGTTCCACAGAAATCTCCACTGATTCTACAGAAATCTCCACTAATTCCACAGAAATTTCCATTGGTTCTACAGAAATCTCCACTGATTCTACAGAAATCCCCATGGGTTCCACGGAAATATCCACTGATTCTACAGAAATCTCCACTGATTCTACAGAAATCTCCACTAATTCCACAGAAATCCAACTGATTCTACAGAAATCTCCATTGGTTCTATAGAAATCTCCACTGATTCTACAGAAACCTGCACTGATTCTACATAAATCTCCACTAATTCCACAGAAATCTCCACTGATTCTACAGAAATCTCCATTGATTCTACAGAAATCTCCACTGATTCTACAGAAATCTTCATTGGTTCTATAGAAATCTCCATTGATTCTACAGAAATCTCCACCGATTCTACAAAAATCTCCACTGATTCTACAGAAATCTCCATTGATTCTACAGAAATCTCCACTGATTCTACAGAAATCTCCACCGATTCTACAGAAATCTCCACTGATTCTACAGAAATCTTCACTGATTCTACAGAAATCTCCATTGATTCTACAGAAATCTCCATTGGTTCTACTGAACTCTCCACTGATTCTACAGAAATCTCCACTGATTCTACAGAAATTTCCACTGATTCTACAGAAATCTCCACTGATTCTATAGAAATCTCCATTGATTCTATAAAAATCTCCACTGATTCTACAGAAATCTCCACTGATTCTACAGAAATCTTCATTGGTTCTACAGAAATCTCCACTGATTCTACAGAAATCTCCATTGATTCTACAGAAATCTCCATTGGTTCTATAGAAATCTCCACTGGTTCTACAGAAATCTCTGGTGATTCTACTGAAATCTCTGGTGATTCTACAGAAATCTCCATGGGTTCCACAGAAATCTCCACTAATTCTACAGAAATCTCCATTGATTCTACAGAAATCTCCACGAATTCTACAGAAATATCCACAGATTCCACAGAAATCCCACTGATTCTACAGAAATCTTCATAGGTTCTACAGAAATCTCCACTGATTCTACAGAAATCTCCATTGATTCTACAGAAATCTCCATGGGTTCCACAGAAATCTCCACTGATTCTACAGAAATCTCCACTGATTCTATAGAAATTTCCATTGATTGTACAGAAATCTCCACCGATTCTACAGAAATCTACACTGATTCTACAGAAATCTCCACTAATTCCACAGAAACCCCACTGATTCTACAGAAATCTCCATTGGTTCTATAGAAATTTCCACTGATTTTACAGAAATCTCCGGTGATTCTACGGAAATCTCTGGTGATTCTACAGAAATCTCCACTGATTCTACAGAAATCTCCACTGATTCTACAGAAATCTCTACTGATGCTATAGAAATCTCCACAGATTCCACAGAAATCCCACTGATTCTACAGAAATCTTCATTGGTTCTACAGAAATCTCCACTGATTCTACAGAAATCTCCACTGATTCTACAGAAATCTCCACTGATTCCACAGAAATATCCACTGATTCTACAGAAATCTCCACCGATTCCACAGAAATCCCACTGATTCTACAGAATTCTCCACTGGTTGTACAGAAATCTCCACTGGTTCTACAGAAATCTCCACTGATTCTACAGAAATCTCCACTGATTCCACAGCAATCCCACTGATTCTACAGAAATCTTCATTGATTCTACAGAAATCTCCACTGATTCTACAGAAATCTCCATGGGTTCCACAGAAATCCCACTGATTCTACAGAAATATTCATTGGTTTCACAGAAATCTCAACTGATTCTACAGAAATCCCCATTGGTTCTACAGGAATCTCCACTGATTCTACAGAAATCTCCACTGATTCTACAAAAATCTCCATTGGTTCTACCGAACTCTCCACTGATTCTACAGAAATCTCCATTGATTCTACAGGAATCTCCATTGGTTCTACAGAAATCTCCACTGATTCTACAGAAATCCCCACTGATTTTACAGAAATCTTCATTGGTCCTACAGAAACCTCCACTGATTCTACAGAAATGATCATTGATTCTACAGAAATCTCCATTAGTTCCACAGAAATCTCCACTGATTCTACAGAAATCCCTATTGATTCTTCAGAAATCTCCACTGATTCTACAGAAATCTCCACTGGTTCTACAGAAATATCCACTGATTCTACAGAAATCTCTGGTGATTCTACAGAAATCTCCACTGATTCTACAGAAATCTCCATTGATTGTACAGAAATTTCCACAGATTCTACAGAAATATCCACAGATTTCACAGAAATCCCACTGATTCTACAGAAATCTTCATTGGTTCTACAGAATTCTCCACTGATTCTACAGAAATCTCCATTGATTCTACAGAAATCTCCATGGCTTCCACAGAAATCTCCACTGATTCTACAGAAATCTCCACTAATTCCACAGAAATTTCCATTGGTTCTACAGAAATCTCCACAGATTCTACAGAAATCCCCATGGGTTCCACAGAAATGTCCACTGATTCTACAGAAATCTCCACTGATTCTACAGAAATCTCCACTAATTCCACAGAAATTCCACTAACTCTACAGAAATCTTCATTGGTTCTATAGAAATCTCCATTGATTCTACAGAAATCTCCACAGATCCCACAGAAATCCCACTGATTCTACAGAAATCTTCATTGGTTCTACAGAAATTTCCCCTGATTCTACAGAAATCTCCACTGATTCTACAGAAATCTCCACTGATTCCACAGAAATATCCACTGATTCTACAGAAATCTCCACGATTCCACAGAAATCCCACTGATTCTACAGATATCTCCACTGGTTCTACAGAAATCTCCACTGATTCTACAGAAATCTCCACTGATTCCACAGCAATCCCACTGATTCTACAGAAATCTCCCCTGATTCTACAGAAATCTCCACTGATTCTACAGAAATCTCCACTGATTCCACAGAAATATCCACTGATTCTACAGAAATCTCCACGATTCCACAGAAATCCCACTGATTCTACAGAATTCTCCACTGATTCTACAGAAATCTCCACTAATTCCACTGAAATCCCACTGATTCTACAGAAATATTCATTGGTTCTACAGAAATCTCCACTGATTTTACAGAAATCTCAACTGATTCTACAGACATCCCCATTGGTTCTACAGGAATCTCCACTGATTCTACAGAAATCTCCACTGATTCTACAAAAATCTCCATTGGTTCTACGAAACTCTCCACTGATTCTACAGAAATCTCCATTGATTCTACAGGAATCTCCATTGGTTCTACAGAAATCTCCACTGATTCTAAAGGAATCTTCATTGGTTCTACAGAAATCTCCACTGATTCTACAGAAATCCCCACTGATTTTACAGAAATCTTCATTGGTCCTACAGAAACCTCCACTGATTCTACAGAAATTATCATTGATTCTACAGAAATCTCCATTGGTTCCACAGAAATTTCCACTGATTCTACAGAAATCCCTATTGATTCTACAGAAATCTCTGGTGATTCTACAGAAATCTCTGGTGATTCTACAGAAATCTCTGGTGATTCTACAGAAATCTCCACTGATTCTACAGAAATTTCCACAGATTCTACAGAAATATCCACAGATTTCACAGAAATCCCACTGATTCTACAGAAATCTTCATTGGTTCTACAGAATTCTCCACTGATTCTACAGAAATCTCCATTGATTCTACAGAAATCTCCATGGGTTCCACAGAAATCTCCACTGATTCTACAGAAATCTCCACTAATTCCACAGAAATTTCCATTGGTTCTACAGAAATCTCCACTGATTCTACAGAAATCCCCATGGGTTCCACGGAAATATCCACTGATTCTACAGAAATCTCCACTGATTCTACAGAAATCTCCACTAATTCCACAGAAATCCAACTGATTCTACAGAAATCTCCATTGGTTCTATAGAAATCTCCACTGATTCTACAGAAACCTGCACTGATTCTACATAAATCTCCACTAATTCCACAGAAATCTCCACTGATTCTACAGAAATCTCCATTGATTCTACAGAAATCTCCACTGATTCTACAGAAATCTTCATTGGTTCTACAGAAATCTCCACTGATTCTACAGAAATCTCCATGGGTTCCACAGAAATCTCCACTGATTCTACAGAAATCTCCACTAATTCCACAGAAATCTCAACTGATTCTACAGACATCCCCATTGGTTCTACATGAATCTCCACTGATTCTACAGAAATCTCCACTGATTCTACAAAAATCTCCATTGGTTCTACCAAACTCTCCACTGATTCTACAGAAATCTCCATTGATTCTACAGGAATCTCCATTGGTTCTACAGAAATCTCCACTAATTCTAAAGAAATCTTCATTGGTTCTACATAAATCTCCACTGATTCTACAGAAATCCCCACTGATTTTACAGAAATCTTCATTGGTCCTACAGAAACCTCCACTGATTCTACACAAATTATCATTGATTCTACAGAAATCTCCATTGGTTCCACAGAAATCTCCACTGATTCTACAGCAATCCCTATTGATTCTACAGAAATCTCTGGTGATTCTACAGAAATCTCTGGTGATTCTACAGAAATCTCCACTGATTCTACAGAAATTTCCACAGATTCTACAGAAATATCCACAGATTTCACAGAAATCCCACTGATTCTACAGAAATCTTCATTCATTCTACAGAATTCTCCACTGATTCTACAGAAATCTCCATTGATTCTACAGAAATCTCCATGGGTTCCACAGAAATCTCCACTAATTCCACAGAAATTTCCATTGGTTGTACAGAAATCTCCACTGATTCTACAGAAATCCCCATGGGTTCCACAGAAATATCCACTGATTCTACAGAAATCTCCACTGATTCTACAGAAATCTCCACTAATTCCACAGAAATCCCACTGATTCTACAGAAATCTCCATTGGTTCTATAGAAATCTCCACCAATTCTACAGAAATCTCCACCAATTCTACAGAAATCTCCATTGATTCTACAGAAATTTCCACTGATTCTACAGAAATCTCCATTCTATTTCCCCGTACACACGGTCAGATTTTCCGATGGACAATGTCCGATCGGAGCGTGTTGTCGGAAATTCCGACCGTGTGTGGGCTCCATCGGACATTTTCCATCGGATTTTCCGACACACAAAGTTGGAGAGCAGGAGATAAAATTTTCCGACAACAAAATCCGTTGTCGGAAATTCCGATCGTGTGTACACAAATCCGACGGACAAAGTGCCACGCATGCTCAGAATAAATAAAGAGATCAAAGCTATTGGCCACTGCCCCGTTTATAGTCCCGATGTACGTGTTTTACGTCACCGCGTTCAGAACGATCGGATTTTCCAACAACTTTGTGCGACCGTGTGTATGCAAGACAAGTTTGAGCCAACATCCGTCGGAAAAAATCCTAGGATTTTGTTGTCGGAATGTCCGAACAAAGTCCGACCGTGTGTACGGGGCATATGTGTCACAAAAAATTTAAAAAATTAATTTGGGTACAGTGTTATATGACCAAGTAAGTCAGTCAAACTATCACAGCTGCAAAGTAAATAATAACAATCTCCATTGGTTCTACAGAAATCTCCACTGATTCTACAAAAATCTCCACTGATTCTACAGAAATCTCCACTGATTCTACAGAAATCTCCACTGATTCTACATAAATCTCCACTAATTCCACAGAAATCTCCACTGATTCTACAGAAATCTCCATTGATTCTACAGAAATCTCCACTGATTCTACAGAAATCTTCATTGGTTCTACAGAAATCTCCACTGATTCTACAGAAATCTCCATGGGTTCCACAGAAATCTCCACTGATTCTACAGAAATCTCCACTGATTCTACGGAAATCTCCACTGATTCCACAGAAATCTCACCAATTCTACAGAAATCTCCACCGATTCTACAGAAATCTCCATTGATTCTACAGAAATCTCCACTGATTCTACAGAAATCTTCATTGGTTCTACAGAAATCTCCACCGATTCTACAGAAATCTCCATTGATTCTACAGAAATCTCCACTGATTCTACAGAAATCTTCATTGGTTCTACAGAAATCTCCATTGGTTCTACAGAGATCTCCACTGATTCTACAGAAATCTCCATTGATTCTACAGAAATCTCCATTCTATGTGTCACAAAAAATCTAAAAAAAATATTTGGGTACAGTGTTATATGACCAAGTAAGTCAGTCAAACTATCAAAGCTGAAAAGTAAATAATAACAATCTCCATTGGTTCTACAGAAATCTCCACTGATTCTACAGAAATCTCCACTGATTCTACAAAAATCTCCATTGGTTCTACCAAACTCTCCACTGATTCTACAGAAATCTCCATTGATTCTACAGGAATCTCCATTGGTTCTACAGAAATCTCCACTAATTCTAAAGAAATCTTCATTGGTTCTACATAAATCTCCACTGATTCTACAGAAATCCCCACTGATTTTACAGAAATCTTCATTGGTCCTACAGAAACCTCCACTGATTCTACACAAATTATCATTGATTCTACAGAAATCTCCATTGGTTCCACAGAAATCTCCACTGATTCTACAGCAATCCCTATTGATTCTACAGAAATCTCTGGTGATTCTACAGAAATCTCTGGTGATTCTACAGAAATCTCTGGTGATTCTACAGAAATCTCCACTGATTCTACAGAAATTTCCACAGATTCTACAGAAATATCCACAGATTTCACAGAAATCCCACTGATTCTACAGAAATATTCATTCGTTCTACAGAATTCTCCACTGATTCTACAGAAATCTCAATTGATTCTACAGAAATCTCCATGGGTTCCACAGAAATCTCCACTAATTCTACAGAAATCTCCACTAATTCCACAGAAATTTCCATTGGTTGTACAGAAATCTCCACTGATTCTACAGAAATCCCCATGGGTTCCACAGAAATATCCACTGATTCTACAGAAATCTCCACTGATTCTACAGAAATCTCCACTAATTCCACAGAAATCCCACTGATTCTACAGAAATCTCCATTGGTTCTATAGAAATCTCCACCAATTCTACAGAAATCTCCACCGATTCTACAGAAATCTCCATTGATTCTACAGAAATCTCCACTGATTCTACAGAAATCTCCATTCTATTTCCCCGTACACACGGTCAGATTTTCCGATGGACAATGTCCGATCGGAGCGTGTTGTCGGAAATTCCGACCGTGTGTGGGCTCCATCGGACATTTTCCATCGGATTTTCCGACACACAAAGTTGGAGAGCAGGAGATAAAATTTTCCGACAACAAAATCCGTTGTCGGAAATTCCGATCGTGTGTACACAAATCCGACGGACAAAGTGCCACGCATGCTCAGAATAAATAAAGAGATCAAAGCTATTGGCCACTGCCCCGTTTATAGTCCCGATGTACGTGTTTTACGTCACCGCGTTCAGAACGATCGGATTTTCCGACAACTTTGTGCGACCGTGTGTATGCAAGACAAGTTTGAGCCAACATCCGTCGGAAAAAATCCTAGGATTTTGTTGTCGGAATGTCCGAACAAAGTCCGACCGTGTGTACGGGGCATATGTGTCACAAAAAATCTAAAAAATTAATTTGGGTACAGTGTTATATGACCAAGTAAGTCAGTCAAACTATCACAGCTGCAAAGTAAATAATAACAATCTCCATTGGTTCTACAGAAATCTCCACTGATTCTACAAAAATCTCCACTGATTCTACAGAAATCTCCACTGATTCTACAGAAATCTCCACTGATTCTACATAAATCTCCACTAATTCCACAGAAATCTCCACTGATTCTACAGAAATCTCCATTGATTCTACAGAAATCTCCACTGATTCTACAGAAATCTTCATTGGTTCTACAGAAATCTCCACTGATTCTACAGAAATCTCCATGGGTTCCACAGAAATCTCCACTGATTCTACAGAAATCTCCACTGATTCTACGGAAATCTCCACTGATTCCACAGAAATCTCACCAATTCTACAGAAATCTCCACCGATTCTACAGAAATCTCCATTGATTCTACAGAAATCTCCACTGATTCTACAGAAATCTTCATTGGTTCTACAGAAATCTCCACAGATTCTACAGAAATCTCCATTGATTCTACAGAAATCTCCACTGATTCTACAGAAATCTTCATTGGTTCTACAGAAATCTCCATTGGTTCTACAGAGATCTCCACTGATTCTACAGAAATCTCCATTGATTCTACAGAAATCTCCATTCTATGTGTCACAAAAAATCTAAAAAAAATATTTGGGTACAGTGTTATATGACCAAGTAAGTCAGTCAAACTATCTCCACTGATTCTACAGCACTCTACATTGCTTAAACAGAAATCTCTATTGGTTCTATAGAAATCTCGATTGGTTCTACAGAAATGTCCATTGGTTCTATAGAAATTTCCATTGATTCTATAGAAAACTTCATTGGTTCTACAAAAAAATCTCTTGTCACTTATTCTATAGAAATCTCCATTGGTTCTACAGAAGTCTCCACTGATTCAACACAAATCCCCCATAATCACCACTCTTAGCACCTCCCCCAAATTTCCCCTCCTAGAAGAATACTTACCCCCTGCAGCCCCCACATTCCCCTATTCTAACACAAATCCATTCCGCCCCAATCTCTTTATGGCTGGAGGGGGCAGCTGCCCCCTCCAGCCCACCCCTTGTACCGGCCCTGATTCCAGACCCCAACACTGGCTGGACCGGGTTCAGGGCTGGGACAAGGGGTGGGCAGGAGGGGAGGCTGCCCTGGGCACGGTGGTGATTTTGGGGGGTTGTGCTAGAATGGGTGATTTGGAGGGTGGGATTTGTACCGGGAAAGTGGATTTCTGTTAGGAAGAAGGATTTTAAGGGGGGGATTTGTGCTAGTAGGGGTGATTGAAGAGATTGGTATTGGGGAAGGTGATTGGGGATGGGGATTTGTGCTGGAAGAGGGGATTAGGGGGGGCATTAGAGCTAGGAAAGGGGATTAGGGGGGATTTGTGCTGTGAGAGGGGATGGAGGGGGATTTGTGCTGGTAGAGGGGATTGGGGGGAATTGTGCTGCGGAGAGGGGATTGGGGGGGTATTATTGCTAGGAGAGGGGATTAGGGGGGGCATTAGAGCTAGGAGAGGGGATTAGGGGGGATTTGTGCTGTGAGAGGGGATGGGGGGTGGAAATTTGTGCTGGGAGAGGGAATATGGGGGGTTGTGCTGGGAGAGGGAATTGGGGGGGCATTAGTGCTAGGAGAGGGGGTTAGGGGGGCATTAGAGCTAGGAGAGGGGATTAGGGGGATTTGTGCTGTGAGAGGGGATGGGGGAATTTGTGCTGGGAGAGGGGATTGGGGGGGATTGTGCTGGGAGAGGAGATTATGGGGGGCATTAGTACTAGGAGATGGGATGGGGGGGTTTGTGCTGGGAGAGGGGATTGGGGGGAGAGTTTGTGCTAGGAGGGGGATTTGGGCTGGGAGGGGGGATTTTGGCTGGGATAGGGGATTGGGGGGGGATTTGTGCTAGGAGAGGGGATTAGGGGGACTTGTGCTGTGAGAGGGGATGGGGGGGGGATTTGTGCTGGGAGAGGGGATTGGGGGGTTGTGCTGGCAGAGGGAATTGGGGGGGGGGGGGAATTAGTGCTAGGGGAGGGGGTTAGGGGGGGCATTAGAGCTAGAAGAGGGGATTAGGGGGGATTTGTATTGTGAGAGGGGATGGGGGATTGTGCTGGGAGAGTGGATTAGGGGGGATTTGTGCTGGCAGAGGAGATTATGGGGGGAATTAGTACTAGGAGATGCTATGGGGGGGGGGTTGTGCTGGGAGAGGGGATTAGGGGAGGGGCATTAGTGCTAGGAGAGGGGATTGGGGGGAGAGTTTGTGCTAGGAGGGGAGGGAGATTTGGGCTGGGAGAGGGGATTGGGGGGGATTTTTGTGCTGGGAGAGGGGATTGGGGGGGGGGGGTTAGTGCTGGGAGAGGGGATTAGGGGGGAATTTGTGCTGGGAGAGGGGATTAGAGGAGGGAATTTGTGCTGGGAGAGGGGATTAGGGGGGCGTTTGTGCTGGGAGAGGGGATTAGGGGGGAGTTTGTGCTGGGAGAGGGGATTGGGGGGATTTGTGTTGGAAGGGGGATTATGGGGGGCATTAGTGCTAGGAGATGAGATTGCTGGGAGAGGGGATTAGGGGGGAGATTTGTGCTGGGAGAGGGGATTGGCGGGGATTTGTGCTGGGAGAGGGGATTAGAGGGGAGTTTGTACTGGGAGAGGGGATTAAGGGGGAATTTGTGCTGGGAGAGGGGATTAGGGGGGGATTTATGCTGGGAGATGGAATTGGGGGGGGGGGGGGGAATTGGGCTGGGAGAGGGGATTAGGGGGGAATTTGTGCTGGGAGAGGGGATTAGGGGGGAATTTGTGTTGGGAGAGGGGATTGGGGGGAATTTGTGCTAGTAGAGGGGATTAGGGGGGATTTGTGCTGGGAGAGGGGATTATTGGGGATTTGTGCTGGGAGAGGGGATTGGGGGGAATTTGTGCTGGGAGAGGGGATTAGAGGAGGGAATTTGTGCTGGGAGAGGGGATTTGGGGGGGAGGGGTTGTGCTGGGAGAGGGGATTAGGGGGGATTTGTGCTGGGAGAGGGGATTAGGGGGGATTTGTGCTGGGAAAGGGGATTGGGGGGGGGAATTTGTGCTGGGAGAGGGGTTGGGGGGAATTTGTGCTGGGAGAGGGGATTAGGGGGGAATTTGTGCTGGGAGAGGGGATTAGAGGGGGAATTTGTGCTGGGAGAGGGGATTAGGGGGGAGTTTGTGCTGGGAGAGGGGATTAGGGGGGATTTGAGCTGGGAGAGGGGATTGGGGGGGGGGGGTTTGTGCTGGGAGAGGGGATTAGGGGGGATTTGTGCTGGGAGAGGGGATTAGGGGGGAATTTGTGCTGGTA
Source organism: Lithobates septentrionalis (assembly GCA_037952835.1). Lineage (NCBI taxonomy): Eukaryota > Metazoa > Chordata > Amphibia > Anura > Ranidae > Lithobates > Lithobates septentrionalis. The sequence continues at coordinate 211,373 of JBBDGP010004851.1, read as the reverse complement.
GAGGGGATTAGGGGGGATTTGTGCTGGGAGAGGGGATTAGGGGGGGTTTGGGCTGGGAAAGGGGATTGGGGGGGAATTTGTGCTGGGAGAGGGGATTAGGGGGGGAATTTGTGCTGGGAGAGGGGATTAGGGGGGAGTTTGTGCTGGGAGAGGGGATTAGGGGGGATTTGTGCTGGGAGAGGGGATTGGGGGGGGAGTTTGTGCTGGGAGAGGGGATAAGGAGGGAGTTGGTGCTGGGAGAGGGGATTATGGGGGGCATTAGTGCTGGGAGAGGGCATTAGGGGGGAATTTTGTGCTGGGAGAGGGGATTAGGGGTTAATTTGTGCTGGGAGAGGGGATTAGAGGAGGGAATTTGTGCTGGGAGAGGGGATTAGAGGAGGGAATTTGTGCTGGGAGAGGGGATTAGGGGAGATTTGTGCTTGGAGAGGGGATTGGGGGGGGGGATTAGTGCTTGGAGAGGGGATTAGGGGGGCATTTGTGCTGGGAGAGGGGATTAGGGGGGATTTGTGCTGGGAGAGGGGATTAGGGGAGATTTGTGCTGGGAGAGGGGATTGGCCGGGATTTGTGCTGGGAGAGGGAATTAGCGGGGAATTTGTGCTGGGAGAGGGGATTAGGGGTTCATTTGTGCTGGGAGAGGGGATTAGGGGGGATTTGTGCTGGGAGAGGGGATTAGGGGTTCATTTGTGCTGGGAGAGGGGATTAGGGGGGATTTGTGCTGGGAGAGGGGATTAGGGGTTAATTTGTGCTGGGAGAGGGGATTAGAAGGGAGTTGGTGCTGGGAGAGGGGATTAGGAGGGTGTTAGTGCTGGGAGAGGGGATTATGGGGGGCATTAGTGCTGGGAGAGGGCATTAGGGGGGAATTTTGTGCTGGAGAGGGGATTAGGGGTTAATTTGTGCTGGGAGAGGGGATTAGAGGAGGGAATTTGTGCTGGGAGAGGGGATTAGGGGTTCATTTGTGCTGGGAGAGGGGATTAGGGGGGATTTGTGCTTGGAGAGGGGATTGGGGGGGGATTAGTGCTGGGCGAGGGGATTAGGGGAGCATTTCTGCTGGGAGAGGGGATTAGGGGGGATTTGTGCTGGGAGAGGGGATTAGGGGGATTTGTGCTGGGAGAGGGGATTAGGGGGGATTTGTGCTGGGAGAGGGGATTAGGGGTTCATTTGTGCTGGGAGAGGGGATTAGGGGGGATTTGTGCTGGGAGAGGGGATTAGGGGTTCATTTGTGCTGGGAGAGGGGATTAGAAGGGAGTTGGTGCTGGGAGAGGGAATTATGGGGGGCATTTGTGCTGAGAGAGGGGATTGGGGGGGGATTTTGTGCTGGGAGAGGGGATTAGGGGTTCATTTGTGCTGGGAGAGGGGATTAGGGGGGATTTGTGCTTGGAGAGGGGATTGGGGGGGGATTAGTGCTGGGAGAGGGGATTAGGGGTTAATTTGTGCTGGGAGAGGGGATTAGAAGGGAGTTGGTGCTGGGAGAGGGGATTAGGAGGGTGTTGGTGCTGGGAGAGGGGATTATGGGGGGCATTAGTGCTGGGAGAGGGCATTAGGGGGGAATTTTGTGCTGGAGAGGGGATTAGGGGTTAATTTGTGCTGGGAGAGGGGATTAGAGGAGGGAATTTGTGCTGGGAGAGGGGATTAGGGGTTCATTTGTGCTGGGAGAGGGGATTAGGGAGGATTTGTGCTTGGAGAGGGGATTGGGGGGGGATTAGTGCTGGGCGAGGGGATTAGGGGAGCATTTCTGCTGGGAGAGGGGATTAGGGGGGATTTGTGCTGGGAGAGGGGATTAGGGGGATTTGTGCTGGGAGAGGGGATTAGGGGGGATTTGTGCTGGGAGAGGGGATTAGGGGTTCATTTGTGCTGGGAGAGGGGATTAGGGGGGATTTGTGCTGGGAGAGGGGATTTGGGGTTCATTTGTGCTGGGAGAGGGGATTAGAAGGGAGTTGGTGCTGGAAGAGGGAATTATGGGGGGCATTTGTGCTGAGAGAGGGGATTGGGGGGGAATTTTGTGCTGGGAGAGGGGATTAGGGGTTCATTTGTGCTGGGAGAGGGGATTAGGGGGGATTTGTGCTTGGAGAGGGGATTGGGGGGGGGGATTAGTGCTGGGAGAGGGGATTAGGGGAGATTTGTGCTGGGAGAGGGGATTAGGGGGGGTTTGTGCTGGGAGAGGGGATTAGGGGGGATTTGTGCTTGGAGAGGGGATTAGGGGTTCATTTGTGCTGGGAGAGGGGATTAGGGGGGATTTGTGCTGGGAGAGGGGATTAGGGGTTCATTTGTGCTGGGAGAGGGGATTAGAAGGGAGTTGGTGCTGGGAGAGGGAATTATGGGGGGCATTTGTGCTGAGAGAGGGGATTAGGGGGGAATTTTGTGCTGGGAGAGGGGATTAGGAGGGAGTTGGTGCTGGGAAAGGGAATTATGGGGGGCATTAGTGCTGGGAGAGGGGATTAGGGGGGAATTTTGTGCTGGGAGAGGGGATTAGGGGTTAATTTGTGCTGGGAGAGGGGATTAGGGGGGATTTGTGCTGGGAGAGGGGATTAGCGGGGAATTTGTGCTGGGAGAGGGGATTAGGGGGGATTTGTGCTGGGAGAGGGGATTAGCGGGGAATTTGTGCTGGGAGAGGGGATTAGGGGGAATTTGTGCTGGGAGAGGGGATTAGGAGGGAGTTGGTGCTGGGAAAGGGAATTATGGGGGGCATTAGTGCTGGGAGAGGGGATTAGGGGGAATTTTGTGCTGGGAGAGGGGATTAGGGGTTAATTTGTGCTGGGAGAGGGGATTAGGGGGGATTTGTGCTGGGAGAGGGGATTAGCGGGGAATTTGTGCTGGGAGAGGGGATTAGGGGGGATTTGTGCTGGGAGAGGGGATTGGGGGGGGCATTAGTGCTGGGAGAGGGGATTAGGAGGGAGTTGGTGCTGGGAGAGGGGATTAGGGGGGATTTGTGCTGGGAGAGGGGATTAGGGGGGATTTGTGCTGGGAGAGGGGATTAGGGGGAATTTGTGCTGGGAGAGGGGATTAGGGGGAATTTGTGCTGGGAGAGGGGATTAGGAGGGAGTTGGTGCTGGGAAAGGGAATTATGGGGGGCATTAGTGCTGGGAGAGGGGATTAGGGGGGAATTTTGTGCTGGGAGAGGGGATTAGGGGTTAATTTGTGCTGGGAGAGGGGATTAGGGGGGATTTGTGCTGGGAGAGGGGATTAGCGGGGGAATTTGTGCTGGGAGAGGGGATTAGGGGGGATTTGTGCTGGGAGAGGGGATTAGGGGGGCATTAGTGCTGGGAGAGGGGATTAGGAGGGAGTTGTTGCTGGGAGAGGGGATTAGGGGGGATTTGTGCTGGGAGAGGGGATTAGGGGGGATTTGTGCTGGGAGAGGGGATTAGGGGGAATTTGTGCTGGGAGAAGGGATTAGGGGTTCATTAGTGCTGGGAGAGGGGATTAGGGGGGCATTTGTGCTGGGAGAGGTGGAATTGGAGGGTGGGGGGGAAATTTTAGAGGTAGAGGGATTGTGCTAAGAGGGGGGAGTTGGGGAAAGAGAGGATTTGAGCTGGAAGGGGGGATTTGTACTGGGACAGGGTGACTTTTTTTGGGGGGGGGGTGGAATTTTGGCTTGCAAAGGGAATTTAGGTTTAGGGGATTAATGTGAAGATTAGTGCTCACATTTTTTTTGGGAGGAGGGTGAGGATTTTTCTCATACATTTGGGGGGGGGGGGGGGGGGTTTTGGCCTCTTCACCCTGAGCCCTAGGTGACCTTGTCCCGGCACTGACCGGGTTGTAGATATTATATGATTATTAAAATCAGTGAGATTTGCATTCACTACTAATAAAATGACATCACATATGTGATGGACAGCCAATCACTGCAAAGTGATTCCACAACACCAAAGTAATGTATTCAAATAAATGAATTGTGGCCGTGCAACACCTCAATCGATAATAAATAAATCCTCCAAAGTCCGATACGATTGTGCATTACACGTACATCCACTCACTTCCAGAAAAAAAGAATATTTAAAAATAGTGCTGAAAATATATTAAGCAAACAACCCCCCCCCCCCCCCCCCCCAGTCTTCTTTCTTCATGCAAAGTGCATATCCATCACCAGGTGAAGGGCCGGCTCACTGCAACAGGCACCCCCCCCCCTGTGGTCTGTCACCAGCTCCGCACTTACCCCATTCAGGTCGTGGGGCGGTGGCTTCCCCTGTGTCTCCTCCCTCCTCCTCCTTGGCGACCTATAGGGTCAATTCTCCTCTGGGCCGAATGGGTGATATCAGGACCCGCTTCCTGGTTGGCCAGGGGGAGAATAGTGAGTAATAATTCGCTATTGTCACAAAACTGCGTGGTCTCGGGGTGCAATGCTCTGCACCCCGATTCCACCCTTTTTATTAAGCCTACTAGAGCCTCTGGCATTGGAATCTATGGGTCTGGTGCCCTGCATGTAGATTAGGGGGCCGGACGCATGGATTAGAGGGGCGGCACCCCTGCGCCCCCATATGGACGGGCCGCTACTGCAATCAGCTACTACCTTCAGCTTGTTCATTTAAGCTTTGTCTCTACAACCTGGAAGCTGATTGGTTTCATAGCTGCACCAGATTCAGAGTTCTCCAGTTTTTATAACCCCCCCCCCAGTGAACTCTTTATTAAAACCCCACCATAAAATACACTTAGAAAATATAAAATATAAAGCGCTTAATAAGATCAGTATCTCTAACCAGCTCATCACCACACACATGGCGCAACTTCGGCGTGACGTCACAGGCACGGCTCCACCCCCCTCCTATTGCCTCTTACATTGCTGGCATAGTACGGCTCTCCTGCACCTCCCGCTACACAAGCAGACTGACTGCGGAAGGATCGCTAATATAAAGGAGCCGGGAGGGGCTGCACTGATGAATTCATTGGTTGCTAGGATGCCTGCATTCCTAGCAACCAATCCTCAGCACAGCATGGCATAGCAGTAGGGGGTTGGCGGAGCGGCTTTGTCTTCTGTTTGCCGGGGACTTGCTGCCGAGAACAGAAGGGGGATTCGAAAACCGGTATTCTGCTGAGAAAGTTCCGCTCGGCGGATAAGGACCCCCCTCTACTGCGCAGGCGCTGCGCCTGCGCAGTAGGATCCGGCGGAAATAGCCGAAGGTGAAAAGGGGAAAATCAGCTGTACACGGCGCCTGCACACGGCGCCCCCCCCCCCCAAAACCCCCCCTTCCTAGCACAAATCCTCTACCCTCAAACTTTCCCCTTCCCCTCTGAGCACAACCCCCCCCCCTCAATCCAAAGCCCCCCCCCTCGCAGCACAAATTCTCCTCCCCCAATTTCCCATCTTAGCACAAATCCCTCCAAAACACAGGTGGACTCTATTTACTAATTAGGTGACTTCTGAAGGCAATTGGTTCCCCTAGATTTTAGTTAGGGGTATCAGAGTAAAGGGGCTGAATACAAATGCCCCCCCCCCACACTTTTCACATATTTATTTGTATCATTTATCATTTTTCTTCCACTTCACAATTATGTGACACTTTGTGTTGGTCTATCACATAAAATCCCAATAAAATACATTTATGTTTTTGGTTGTAACATGAGAAAATGTGGGAAATTTCAAGGGGTATGAATACTTTTTCAAGGCACTGTATCTAAATCTGCTAGTCTATCTAACACCCCCCCCCCCCCCTGCCACTAAGAATGCTGCTAACGAAAGGTGCCTCGTGTGCTAAGGATAGTGTGTGTGGGGGGGGGGGGGGGGGTTTGAGGGGCTCTAATACAGGAGGGGTGCTATTGGCCAGATCACCAGGTGAAAACAGAGGAGAAAATAAACAAAAAAAGGAAAAAAATGCAGCCGCCACATCTAATGATCAGTAAGCTGCGATATGTGATCTTTTGGTTTGGGTCTTGGCGACCGACCCATTGTAGCTTCACTGCTATAGGACGCCGCTCTGCGCAGGATCACGTCTATATTTGTAATTCTGCTCTTCCGGGTGGGGGGGGCGCCGGCTGTGCTGTGATTAGTCAGAGCAGAAGTCGGTCAGCGGGTGCCGGCCAATGGATGACCACACCGGCCCCCGCTGATTGGGGAGGAGACAGGCTGGGCGGGGCTCTGCCTATCTAAACAATGCAGAGCTCTGTCTTGTCAGCAGGGGCGATGTGATGGATTTTGTCTCCCTGCAAAGCATTTCCCTCGGGCCCCAATGACACCGGAGCGATTATCTGCTTGAAGCTCCAAAACGCTGGAGGAGAAAAAAATCAATGATTCTCTCTGGAGACGGTTCACATCTCCCCTCCACGTCGCCTGAAGCCAAACGCCTGAAGCTCAAACAAGTTCTGGCGTTTTTTATTCCCATAGAAATGCATGGAAACGCGCCATTTGCACATTTTTGTGCATTTCTGCGCGATTTTCTGTTCAAGTGAAAAAAAGTAAAAAATAAAATAGTAATAATATATCAATAAATAAATGTAAAATAAATGCACAAATACTAAAAATCATCATAAATTGGTAAAATAAATAAATAATATGTAATAATAAATAAAAAAAATAACATCTAACCTTAAAAATATCAAATACATTAATAATAATAATAAAATAACAATACCCAAACTCAAACAAAAAAATACATTTTAATAATAATAATAATAATAATAATTTTTTTTGTGTTAGGGTGTTTAGTTATTTATTATTACTTTATTTTTTAAGGGGTTAGGGTTAAAGTTAAGGGTTAATTATTTATTTATTGTTACTTAGTATTATATTTTTTAAATGTATTTATTTTTTATTTATGATTTTTGTTTATTTGTGTATTTATTTTACATTTAGATATTCATTTATTAATATTCGTATAATAATAATAAATAAAATAAAATAAATCAATAAAAAAATAATAAATAAACCTAACCCCAACTCCTAATCCTAACCCTAACCTAAACTGAACTCGAACCCCTTACCCTAACGAAAAAAAAAAACATTATAATAAATGAATAATAATAAAAGAAGAAATAAAATCTAATGGAAAAGCTAAAAAAAGCTGAAATGCCTAGCTACAAAAGATGCAAACGATAATAGTTTTCTCTATTGGCTAATAAAAAAATGCCAAAGCCCAAAAACGCTGCATACAAACGCGCAAAACCGCTCAAAAAACCCACAAGAAAAAAACGCCAGAAAAGCGCTCACTGAAAGCCTTAGTGAAAGCAGCACACAGTACACATAAACACTGGCTAGGCACACATTTAACCCTTCGATTGCTCTAGATGTGTAACCCCTTCCCAGCCAGTGTCATTGGTACAGTGACAGTGCACATTTTCAGTACTGATCACTGTATTAGTGTCACTGGTTCCTACAAAGTGTCAAAAGTGTCAGTTAGTGTCAGATTGTCCGCTGCAATAACGCAGTCCTGCTAAAAGTCGCTAATCGCCGCCATTACTAGTATAAAATAAATAAATAAATAAAAATTCCAGTATATATCCCATAGTTTGTAGATGCTATAATTTTCACACAAACCAATCAATATACACTTATTGTTTTTTTTGGTTTTTTGTTTTCTTACCATAAATATGTAGCAGCATACATATTGGCCTAAATTTATGAAGAAATTAGATTTTTTTCAAAAAAATTTTATTGGGTGTTTTATAGCAGAAAGTAAAAAATATTGTGCTTTTTTTTTCAAAATTTTCGGTCTATTTTTTTTTTTTGTTTATAGCGCAAAAAATAAAAAAAACCCGCAGAGGAGATCAAATATCACCAAAAGAAATCTCTATCTGTGTGAAAGAAAAGGACAAACATTTTATTTGGGTACGGCGTCACACGACCGCGCAATTGTCAGTAAAAAGTAACGCAGTGCCGTATCGCAAAAAAAAAATGGCCTGTTCATGAGGGGGGGGGGGGTAAATCTTCCAGAGGGGACGTGGTTATTATTTAGCCCTCATTCACACCAAGCACACCCCCCATTGCCAGCAATGGAACCGTTCAAATTGCCACGTCTCATGTCATGTTGCAGCGACTTTGAAAAAAGGTTCCAGCACTTCTTTTTTCCGATTTTGCACAGACTTCTGTTTAACGAGGTCGCCAGCCGCAATGAAATCGGAGATGCAAATCGCACTCATCTGCGGCTTTGAAATTGCGCGATTTTTAAAGCTGCACCAGTGTGGACCAGGGGCTTCCTCCATGTGGATGTTACTTTGTAGCGAGGAGTGAGGGCTCTTTTCGATGTCTCATCTATACGTTTGGGAAGGAGGACCTGCTGGTCTACAACGAAGGAAGTTATGAGAGAAAATAGTAAAAAGGAGAAGTATAGGAAGTGTAGGAGGAAAACTATGAATGAAGGAGAGGATGACTCCCCAGACCCCAGTGGGAGGAAACCCACATAAATAAAGTAGAGCATGCACCCTCCATGCAGACAGTGCCCCTGGTGGGAACTGAATCCAGGACTCCCATCCTGTTCCATTATCTGTTTTCTATATCAAGAGTTTTCTGTTGGATGTCAGTTGGGTTGTAGTTCCCGAATGCAGCCTGTAGATGGTGCTGTGTGACCACGAAGATCTCTCTATCAGGACACATTGTGAAACGCATTGGCAACAATCATCTGATAACATTTCATCCCTTCATGTTAACCACAAGGTGGCGACTCTGTATCTGTGTTCTGCAAATTCAGAATGCCACAATGCAAGGTAAAAAATGATTGATATTTTTGCAGATGAGTTATTTGTCTTCATTCTCTCATCATCAGGGCAGCCAGAAATTTCGGAGCCGCTTACTCAGCTTTAGACCTGGCTCCCCCCCTCCGGGCCTGACAACCAACATTCCACTGGCCGTCCCAACGAATCCGCCCCCCTGGCCATCCCACAAAGACCCACCCCATGTCCTCCTCCTCCTCCTGCAGTCCCATCTCCTCCATCCCATGTCCTCCTTCAGTCCCATCTCCTCCCACCACAGGAGGGGGCAGTGGGACAGGAGGGGGGCAGTGGGACAGGAGGGGGAAGTGAAACAGGAGGGGGCCAGTGGGACAAGTGAGGGGCAGCTGGACAGGAGGGGGAAGTGTAACAGGAGGGGGGACAGTGGAACAGGTGGGGGGCAGCGGGACAGGAGGGGGACAGTGGGACAGGTGGGGGGCAGAGGGACAGGAAGGGGAAGTGGGACAGGTGGGGGATATGGGACAGGAGGAGGGCAATATGACAGGAGGTGGTCAGAGGGACAGGAGGAGGGAGTGTCACAGGAGAAAAGCAGCTAGACAGGAGGGGGCAGCGTGACAGAAGGGGGGGCAGCAGGACAGGTGGGGAGCAGTGGGACAGGAGGAGGAAGTGTCGCATGAGAGGATCAGTGGTACAGGAGGGGGGCAGTAGAACAGGAGGGGGAGTGTCACAGGAGGAGAGCAGCGGGACAATAGAAGGGCAGCAGGACAGGCAGAGAGCAGTGGGAGAGGAGGAGGAAGTGTCATAGGAAGAGGGCAGTGGGACAGGTGTGGGGCATCAAGATAGGAGTGGGGCAGTGAGTTAGGTGGGGTGCAGCGTCACTGGAGGGGGGCTGTGGGACAGGTGTGGGGCAGTGAGACAGGAGGGGAAGTGGGACAGGAGGGGGCAGTGAGATAGGTGGGGGCAGCATCACAGAAGGGGGTAAGTGGGACAGATGTTGGTCAGCGAGACAGGAGGGGCAGTGAGATAGGTGGGGGGCAGTGGGACAGAAGGGGGGCAGTGGGACAGGTGGGGGGGAAGTGGGACAGGAGAGGGACAGTAGAACAGGTAGGGGGCAGCGGGACAGGAGGGGGAAGTGGGACAGGTGGGGGGCAGTGGAACAGGAGAGCGATATGGGACAGGAGGGGGGCAATATGATAGGAGGTGGGCAGAGGGACATGAGGAGAGAGTGTCACAGGAGAAAAGCCGCGGGACAGGAAGGGGGCAGTGTGACAGAAGGGGGGGCAGCAGGACTCGTGGGAGTCAGTGGGACAATAAGGGGCAGCAGGACAGGCAGGGAGCAGTGGGACAGGAGGAGGAAGTGTCACAGGAGAGGGTCAGTGGGACAGGAGGGTGAAGTGGGACAGGTGGGGGGGGGCAATATGACAGCAGGTGGGCAGGTGGATAGGTCAGGGGGAGTGTCACAGGAGGGGGGCAGTGGGACAGGAGGGGGCAGCATGACAGAAAGGGGCAGCAGGACATGTGGGAGTCAGCGGGACAATAGGGGGCAGCAGGACAGGCAGGGAGCAGTGGGACAGTGGGAGGAAGTGTCACAGGAGAGGGTCAGTGGGACAGGAGGGGGGCAGTGGGACAGAAGGGGGGAGTGTCACAGGAGGAGAGCAGCAGGATAATAGGAGGGCAGCAGGAGAGGCAGGGAGCAGTGGGACAGGAGGAAGAGGAAGTGTCAGTGGGACAGGCGTGGGGCAGCGAGACAGGAGGGGGCAGTGAGATAGGTGGAGGAGAGCGTCACAGGAGGGGGGTAGTGGGACAGGTGTGGCGCAGTGAGACAGGAGGGGGAAGTGGGACAGGAGGGGGCAGTGAGATAGGCGGGGGAAGCCTCACAGGAGGGAGTCAGTGGGACAGGTGTGGGTCAACGAGACAGGAGGGGGCAGTGAGATAGGTGGGGGCCAGTGTCCCAGGAGGGGGGCAGTTGGACAGGTGTGGGGCAGTTGGACAGGTGTGGGGCAGTGAGACAGGAGGGGGAAGTGAGACAGGAGGGGGCAGTGTGATAGGTGGGGCAGCATGACAGGAGGGAGTCAGTGGGACAGGTGTGGGTCAACGAGACAGGAGGGGGCAGTGAGATAGGTGGGGGGCAGTGTCCCAGGAGGGGGGCAGTTTGACAGGTGTGGGGCAGTGAGACAGGAGGGGGAAGTGGGCAGGAGGGGCAGTGTGATAGGTGGGGCAGCGTCACAGGAGGGGGGCAATGGGACAGGTGTGGGTCAGCGAGACAGGAGGGGGCAGTGAGATAGGTGGGGGCAGCGTCACAGGAGGGGGGCAGTTTAACAGGTGTGAGGCAGCGGGACAGGTGGGTGACAGCATCACACACACCTTGGGAAGCACCAGTCCTCCCATCTCTCACCAGTCCTGCAGTGGCTCCTCCAGATGGTGTCAGTGGAGAGGATCTGGTGCCAGGAGGGGTAGCTAAGCCTATGTCCCATCTCCACCAGGATCTCCAGGGGCAGCTGCAACAAAAAAGCAGGGTAGGTCCTCCACCCTGACCTCCTCCTCCTCTTTCTTCTCTTCCCTGGGGCCCTTCGCTGGCACCAACTGGATTCATGCGGCCTTCACAGCCTTCACGTACCTGACCAAGGCCTGCCTGACAGCAGACCCTGACCACCCCCCATGACCACACACGTCGGATCTGCCCAGCCCCCACAACTCCACCCTCGTCTGCATCCTGGCAGCCGATCCACTCTGCCCAGTTTGAAACTGTAGCCCAGGCCCTTCGGGACGCCCGGGCCCCCTACTTGTGTATGGCTTCCCCCGCTTGATGGTGGCCCTGCTTATCATTGATTATTAACCCAGTAAATGAACAATGGCATTTGATGACATTTTGGTTGCTTTACAGCGGGGGTTTCCAAACTTTCTAAGCATATGGCCAGTTTACTGTCCTTCAGGATTTTGGGGAGCTGGACTGTGGCCAGTGGGAGTAGATAATGCCCCAGCATCGGAGCCTCATCATTGGTTTTAACGGGAGGAATAGTGCACCGTTGTTGATATTAATCAGAAGAATAGTGCTCCATTGATGGTGTCAGTAGGGGGAATGGTGCTCCATCATTGTGTCAGTTGGTGGAATAGTGCCCCAAGGGCCACATAAAAGAAAGCAAAGGGCCATATCTGGCTTCCAGGCCGCATCACCACTGCATTATAGCAACCCTCAGGTAAGGCTGTTCTGGTGAAAATAATGATATAAATGTCAGTAGAGAATTAGTCAGTTCATTGGTGTGCGCAGGAGGTGTGCCAGATGTGCCTGGGCACACCCCCTAGAACCATTGAGTGTAGAATTCAGTGTACAGAAGTGTGTGGGGCACACAAGCACAAAGGAAGGGGGGCTCACTGTACCCTGTTGGGCAGTGCCCAGTGTACAAACAGGACAGAGGAGGCTGAATCTGCTCCACCTCCCATCCTATCCCTGCTGATTCTGTCCTGTCCTACCCACCTCCTGAGTTACACACACTGCTATGAAAGGGCTTTTAATGAATGTGGCAGATTTAAATGTAGAGGGCACAGCAGCTGTAGATCCTGCCTGAGCCTAAGGGGGACCAGCCTTGGGCCATAATTTTGAATAGCAGGAATATTGAACACTCCCCTCTCTAGGGAGGGAAGGCTCATTGATGGAGGTGGGGAGGGAGGGTCATTGATGGAGGTGGGGAGGGAAGGCTCATTGATGGAGGTGGGGAGGGAAGGCTCATTGATGGAGGTGGGAAGGGAAGGCTCATTGGTGGTGGTGGTGGGAAGGGAAGGCTCATTGATGGAGGTGGGGAAGGGAAGGCTCATTGATGGTGGTGGGGAGGGAGGGTCATTGATGGAGGTGGGGAGGGAAGGCTCATTGATGGAGGTGGGGGAGGGAAGGCTCGTTGATAGAGGGGGGGAGGGAAGGCTCATTGATAAAGGTGTGGAGGGAAGGCTCATTGATGGAGGTGGGGGTAAGGCACATTGATGGAGGTGGGGAGGGAAGGCTCATTGATGGAGGTGGGAAGGGAAGGCTCATAGATGGAGGTGGGGAGGGAAGGCTCATTGATGGTGGTGGGGAGGGAAGGCTCATTGATGGAGGTGGGGGGGGGGCTCATTGATGGAGGTGGGGGAGGGAAGGCTCGTTGATAGAGGTGGGGAGGGAAGGCTCATTGATAAAGGTGTGGAGGGAAGGCTCATTGATGGAGGTGGGGGTAAGGCACATTGATGGAGGTGGGGAGGGAAGGCTCATTGATGGAGGTGGGAAGAGAAGGCTCATTGATGGAGGTGGGGAGGGAAGACTCATTCATGGAGGTGGGGAGGGAAGGCTCATTGGTGGATGTGGGGGGGGGGGGGGGCTCATTGATGGAGGTGGGGAGGAAAGGCTCATTGATGGAGGTGGGAGAGGGAAGGCTCATTGATGAGGGTAGGGGGGAGGGAAGGCTCATTGATGGAGGAAGGGGGAGGGAAGGCTCATTGATGGAGCTGGGGAAGACTCATTGATGGAGGTGAGGAGTGAAGGCTCAGTGATGGAGGGGGGGGCTCATTGATGGAGGTGGGGAGGGAAGGCTCATTGGTGGAGGTGGGGGGAAGGCTCATTGATAGAGAGGGGGAGGACCACTGATGGAGGTGGGGAGGGAAGACTCATTGATGGAGGTGGGGAGGGAAGGCTTATTGATGGAGGTGGGGAGGGAAGGCTCATTGATAAATGTGGGGAGGGAAGGCTCATTGATGGAGGTGGAGGAGGGAAGGCTCATTGGTGGAGGTGGGGAGGGAAGGCTCATTGATGGAGGTTGGGAGAGAAGGCTCATTGATGGAGGTGGGGGAGGGAAGGCTCATTGATAAAGGTGGGGAGGGAAGGCTCATTGATGGAGGTGGGGGAGGGAAGGCTCATTGATGAAGGTGGGGAGGGAAGGCCCATTGGTGGAGGTGGGGGAGGGAAGTCTCATTGATGGAGGTGGGGAGGGAAAGCTCATTGATGGAGGTGGGGGAGGGAAGGCTCATTGATAAAGGTGGGGAGGGAAGACTCATTGATGGAGGTGGGGGAGAGAAGGCTCATTGATGGAGGGGGGGAGGGGAGGCTTATTGATGAAGGTGGGGAGGGAAGGCTCATTGGTGGAGGTGGGGGAAAAGCTCATTGTTGGAGGTGGGGGGGACCATTGATGGAGGTGGGGAATGAAGGCACATTATTGGAGGTGGAGAGGGATCCAATAGAAGGTAATGCTGGTTCTGCTAGAAAGGTTTTAGAACACACAGAGCATTGCAGTTTGTTGTGTGTGGGACTGTGCAGCCGCAGACCATGAGGGTGCCCATGCTGACCTGTGTCCACAGCCAAAAGTGCCTGCAATGGGCACATGATCATAAATGGAGCACAGACCAATGGAAGAAGGTGGTCTGGTCTGATGAATCACGTTTTCTTTTCCGTCATGTGGATGGCCAGGTGTGTCACTTACCTTGGGAAGAGATGGCACCAGGATACAGCATGGGAAGAAGACAAGCTGGCAAGGGCGGTGTGATGTTGTGGGCAAAGTTCTTCTGGGAAACCTTGGCTCCTGCCATTCATGTGAGTGTTACTATGACACGTACCACCTACCTAAACATTGTTGGTGACCAATACATACCTTCATGGAAACAGTGTTCCCTGATGGAAGTGGCCTCTTTCAGCAGGATAATGCGCCCTGCCACACTGCAAAAATGGTTCAAGAATGGTTTGAGGAACACAACAACTGTTGGTTTGGGCTCCATATTCTCTAGATTTCCATCCAATTGATCACCTGTGGGACGTTGAAACAAGTCCAATCCATGGAGGCCCCACCTCACATCTTACAGGACACGTAAAGGATCTGCTGCCAATGGATTGGTGCCAGATATCACAGCAAACCTTCAGCGGTCTAGTGGAGTCCATGCCTGGACAGTTCAGTAAAGGGGGACCTACTCAATATTAGGTGGGTGGGGGGTCTTAATGTTATGGCTGATTTGTGTAAGAAATATACAATTATTTTACCTATACCGTATAATACATGGATTTTATAGTAAATAAAAATAAGAGAAAAACAAATAATACCTCTAGCGGGATTTTTAGGGCAATGAAGACAAAAATATTGCTAAAATCAATTTATTTATACAACATTAAAATGTAGGTTACAAAGTTATCCAGAAAATCATGTGACTAAATGGTCATGAAACAATGAAAGAATAGAATGGCTGCCAAAACATATGGCGATTTTACAAAGCCTCCAATACACAATTAAATGCAAAGATTTGACTATAAAAAAATATTGAAAAGAGATGTGATGTATCCCACTACCCAGTGTGGTCACTCTAGATGGCCACCCTGGTGTGTGGTAGTGGAATTCCAACGCGTTTCAACGTTTAGATCCTAATGATACAAGTCTTCTTCAGGGAAATACATCACAATCTAAAGAAACCAGAAAACAAAAAACTATTATGAACTGTACAATGACCACCATACATATCCCCTGCAAAGGCTGTATTCCCATGTGACTCACGCTCTCCCAGGACAGCTCGAAGGGGGGCTGCATGCCAGAAGACCGGGAACACCCCTCGTCAGAGAAGGCCCAGACCGTCCTAATACTCTACAAGGCGACTGGATGTAGATAAACGATCCAAAAGTTCGGCGTCCTTAGCCTCAAAAAAGTTTTGAAGGCTATCTATAATGGGGCAGAAAATATATAGAGCTAAATACTGCGTATGGACAAGCCCCCCAATGCATCTGGTAGGGAAAAAAGGTGATAAATAATATCCCTTAAGTTCTAAGTGTGGGGTGCCCAAACCTAACAGGGATGGGGGGTCCCAGATATAAGTGGTAAGGCACACTTACTTTGAGATGAATGGCTGTTGGTTTAAATGGAGAGCCGGGTGAGGGTATGCCGTGGTGTTCAGAAGTTTAAGCCTGTCCCAAGTGTCTGGATGAGTGTCCAGTGAAGAGTGGCGCCATTTGCCGTCTTTGGCGTCCTATATGTGGTGTATATTGGTAAGTAGGCGGAGCCCCAACGCCGCGCTGGCCAATGGCGCGGTTTGTGGGGCGGAGACCCGGCGCCGCGCTAGCCAATAGCGCGGCTAGTGGAGGTCGTTGCTGTCAGGGGCACTCAGCGTAAGGACGCCGAGTGCTACCTAGGCAACCCGCTCCACTAAAGGGGTCTGCGCATGCGCGACATGTCAGCGCACCTTACGCCAAGCAAGGAGGGTGGAGGTGACGCTGATGAGCATTCGCGGCCATCTTGGAGATGGGCACTGCCCATAGAAAGTAATATCGTAATGGCTAGAGATACAGGGATAACGCTGCATCAGTGGTGGATGCAGCCGAACCCGCGGATCCCCCGATGGTATCCCATGGCAGCTCCCTTCATGGTCTAATAGACCGGGTGGGGGAGAGAGCCAGGGGGGAGGGGGGGAAAGAGCGGGGGAAGGGGGATAAAAGTGGATAAAAGTGGATAAAAGTCACCTCCACCCTCCACCCTCCTTGCTTGGCGTAAGGTGCGCTGACATGTCGCGCATGCGCAGACCCCTTTAGTGGAGCGGGTTGCCTAGGTAGCACTCGGCGTCCTTACGCTGAGTGCCCCTGACAGCAACGACCTCCACTAGCCGCGCTATTGGCTAGCGCGGCGCCGGGTCTCCGCCCCACAAACCGCGCCATTGGCCAGCGCGGCGTTGGGGCTCCGCCTACTTACCAATATACACCACATATAGGACGCCAAAGACGGCAAATGGCGCCACTCTTCACTGGACACTCATCCAGACACATGGGACAGGCTTAAACTTCTGAACACCACGGCATACCCTCACCCGGCTCTCCATTTAAACCAACAGCCATTCATCTCAAAGTAAGTGTGCCTTACCACTTATATCTGGGACCCCCCATCCCTGTTAGGTTTGGGCACCCCACACTTAGAACTTAAGGGATATTATTTATCACCTTTTTTCCCTACCAGATGCATTGGGGGGCTTGTCCATACGCAGTATTTAGCTCTATATATTTTCTGCCCCATTATAGATAGCCTTCAAAACTTTTTTGAGGCTAAGGACGCCGAACTTTTGGATCGTTTATCTACATCCAGTCGCCTTGTAGAGTATTAGGACGGTCTGGGCCTTCTCTGACGAGGGGTGTTCCCGGTCTTCTGGCATGCAGCCCCCCTTCGAGCTGTCCTGGGAGAGCGTGAGTCACATGGGAATACAGCCTTTGCAGGGGATATGTATGGTGGTCATTGTACAGTTCATAATAGTTTTTTGTTTTCTGGTTTCTTTAGATTGTGATGTATTTCCCTGAAGAAGACTTGTATCATTAGGATCTAAACGTTGAAACGCGTTGGAATTCCACTACCACACACCAGGGTGGCCATCTAGAGTGACCACACTGGGTAGTGGGATACATCACATCTCTTTTCAATATTTTTTTATAGTCAAATCTTTGCATTTAATTGTGTATTGGAGGCTTTGTAAAATCGCCATATGTTTTGGCAGCCATTCTATTCTTTCATTGTTTCATGACCATTTAGTCACATGATTTTCTGGATAACTTTGTAACCTACATTTTAATGTTGTATAAATAAATTGATTTTAGCAATATTTTTGTCTTCATTGCCCTAAAAATCCCGCTAGAGGTATTATTTGTTTTTCTTTAGATTCACATGGGATGATGGCAATGACACATCCATACCACCGAGGTCATATTTACCCAAATAAAAATAAGAGTGCAGCGCCAGATAAATACTAAAATGAAATTGATATGTACAATGATACTGTAAACAATATACTACTAGTGCAACAATAATGATCAATAATCAAGTGAAAAAGGATCAAATAAAAAAATAGTCCATGTGTAATTCCTCCATTTCCAGTGGACATGCATATGAGAACACATAAAATTAGTGACAGATATAGTTCATAAGTGAAAGTATCCAAAAGGAAGATTTCCAATGCGTGACCCAGGGTTTAAGCTTTTCACCACTTGTACTGCCCGTCACCTTACAATGAAAAAGCTGGAGGCTTACCAGAAAGGCTGTGACCGTTCTTACTCAGGGGGGTCCAAACAGGCTTAGTAGAGCAACAGGAATGCTGCTAGGATCTCCCAGACCTTCTACACAGGTGGCCAGTCAGGTTCAATAAAGGTCTTCCTCAATGGTGCATTTGCAAGAGACAAGCGCCATACGTCAATGGACGTGCGCCTCCGCGGACCAGGCGTGAGCATTCAGTGGATTACCAGTCACCATGCAGAGAATGGACCTCACATATTTGTTTGCTCCCTGCATCCTCTGCCTGCATCCTCTATCAGAAGGCCTTCATGCTTACCAAAGGGAAAATGGCAGCCTGGTACCTTTTGTAGGAAAGACTTAAAGAGACAAATATGGCGTTATTAGGATGAGGGTCCCTGGAAGACAACTGAACAAGATGAGTCCAACATGGCCTCCAAACAGCCCACTGGCCTCTTCCCTTCTGTCCAATTCAATAGAAAACTCTTGTTCCCCATCCAGCCACCAGTCAGTTCCAATCCCCACCCAATCCAGGCCTGGAATTAAGTCATTTCTAGTTCCAGGATCGGCCGGCTATGGTGTATGGTGTCTTAGAATGGAGCGCACATCATGAAGTGCAAATGGAAGCGCTTAGTACAGCCAGACCTGCCAGGTGGCCTGGTACTTGGGCCAGAAGTCCACCACCGATCCAGTCTAAAGGATGTCACACCCCCGAGGGGCACAGAGGGCAAATGTTACATCACAATTTTAGAACCTATACTTATATACAATATATAAAATACATGAACATTCACAGCATATACAAGAAAAAAGACCTCTCCTGCGCTCAGGTGTCCATGAACTGGATATGTGGTGCAGCCACCTATAGAAGTAATGCCTAGCGTCTTGCAGCCCTCATTTGAACAATGGGTATTCAAGCTATAAAAAGCAGAAAAGAAAGAGGGCGCACCAACCTAGTGCATTACCACTGGTAAACTTTAATGCAGCATAAAAACAGTAAAAATTATACTCACAAACGAGCTAGTGAAAATAGCTTTCAAAAGGGCCCTTTTGAAAGCTATTTTCACTAGCTCGTTTGTGAGTATAATTTTTACTGTTTTTATGCTGCATTAAAGTTTACCAGTGGTAATGCACTAGGTTGGTGCGCCCTCTTTCTTTTCTGTCATTCACAGCATATGTCATGGGTTCTTATCAACACTGTGTAACAGCTTTTTCATTTATGTTTTGATGTATAATTATGGAACTATTGAACTTCTACCATTAAGTGGAATAATTCTACACAAGGTAGTATGACCTGAATAGTAATATACAGTTGTGCTCAAAAGTTTGCATACCCTGGCAGAAATTGTGAAATTTTGCCATCAATATTGAAAATATGACAGATCGTACCAAAAAACTGTCTTTTATTTAAGGATAGCGATCACATAAAGCCATTTATTATCACATAGTTCTTTGGATCCTTTTTACATCGTAATGATAACAGAAATCACCCAAATGGCCCTGCTCAAAAGTTTACATACCCTGGAATGTTTGGCCTTTGTACAGACACAGACGGTGACACACACAGGTTAAGATGGCAATTAAAGGTTAATTTCCCACATTTGTGGCTTTTTAAATCACAATTAGTGACAGTGTATAAATAGTCAATGAGTTTCTTATCTCTCACATGGATGCACTAAGTAGGCTAGATACTGAGCCATGAGGAGGTAGAAAAGAACAGTCAAAAGACCTGCGTAACAAGGTAACAAAACTTTAGAAAGATGGAAAAGGATATAAAAAGATATCCAAAGCCTTAAATATGCCAGTCAGTACTGTCCAATCATTTAATAAGAAGTGGAAACTGTGGGGATCTCTTGACACCAAGCCAAGGTCAGGTAGATCAAGAAAGATTTCAGCCACAACTGCCACAGTAATTGTTTGGGATACAAAGAAAAACCCCACAGGTGACCTCAGGAGAAATACAGGCTGCTCTGGAAAAAGACGGTGTGGTTGTTTTTAAGGAGCACAATATGACGATACTTGAACAAAAAAGAGCTGCATGGTCAAGTTGCCAGAAAGAAGTCTTTACTGCACAAGTTCAACAAAAAAGCCTGGTTACAATAAGCCCAACAACACCTTGACACACCTCATTGGGCTTTTTCTGTGGCATTGGCACAGTAAAGGCTTCCTTCTGGCAGCTCAAATATGCAGCTCTTTTTTGTTAAAGTATCATTGAATTGTGCTCCTTAAAAACAACCAGCCGTCTTTTTAGAGAGCGGCCTGTATTTCTCCTGAGGTGACCTGTGGGGGTTTTCTTTGTATCCTGAGCCATTCTTCCGCCAGTTGTGGCTGAAATATTTCTTGGTCTGCCTGACCTTGGCTTGGCATCAAAAGATCCCCAATTTTTCCACTTCTTATTAAATGATTGAACAGTACTGACTGGCATATTTAAGGCTTTGGATATCTTTTTATATCCTTTTCCATCTTTGTAAAGTTTCATTACCTTGTTAAGCAGGTCTTTTGTCTGTTCTTTTCTACCTCCTCATGGCTCAGTGTCTAGCCTGCTTAGTGCATCCATGTGAGAGATAACAAACTCATTGACTATTTATACTCAGTCACTAATTGTGATTTAAAAAGCCACAAATGTGGGAAATTAAGCTTTAATTGCCATTTTAACCCGTGTGTGCCGCCTTCTGTGTCTGTACCAAGGCCAAACATTCCATGGTATGTAAACTTTTTATCAGGGCCATTTGGGTGATTTCTGTTATCATTATGATTTAAAAAGAATCCAAAAAACTATGTGATAAAGAATGGCTTCATGTGATTGGCTATACTTAAATAAAAGACAGTTTTTTGGCACGATCAGTCAGATTTTTAATATTAATGCCAAAATATCACAATTTCGGCCAGGGTATGCAAACTTTTGAGCACAACTGTATATATGTATTTGGGGAGACGTCTGTTATTATCTTCAAAAAGCAAAAAAGTGGGACTTTAAATGAAGTACACGGCGGACCAAAATATTATATTAAATAAAAATTATATTATATTTATTTTTGTCAGTACATATCTACAATATATTCTGGTACTTTGTATCACAGTAACACGTTAATAATTCATAATCAATAAAATACATATATATATATATACAAAGACAAAGATGTACCTGCATAATCTAAAGTTCCTGTAATCCCTATCATTAGAAAAGAATGAAAAAGTACTAGATAAAAATCTATTTTACAAATACAATAAATTCATAATTCATAAACAGTCCACAAGAAAAATAGTAGCACATGATTGATATTGTAACCCGACATAGAATGACTCATGTTAAAATTGATAAATTCACAGAACAGAATCCAGAGTGATATAATATATCACATATATAATATAGTAACACCTGGGTTATATTGGAACACGACATCTGTAGGCTTGACGTGTTTTATGGCTTGGTGTCACTCATCAGGCCAGCGTGTAATGTGTATCTGCAATGACATACAGTGGTACCTTGGATTACGAGCATAATCCATTCCAGGAGAACAAGGTTGATCCAAAGCACTCGCATATCAAAGCGAGTTCCCCATAGAAGTCAATGGAAACTAAGATAATTTTTTCCACATTGACTTCTATTGCATGCAATACCGCATGTGGCCAGAGGTGGTAGTGGGGCGCCGGAGAGACTCCAAAATACTCGGAGACCGCTCGGATGCACTCGGATACCCTCTGAAAGGCTTGGAAACACTCGGGAACTGAGTGTTTCCAAATGTTTTCGAGTATTTCCGAACGGCTCTGAGTGTCACCAGCGCCCCCGCATCTCTGGCCAAATGCAGTACTGCACACCGCAGAGGCTTGAATCCTGGTCGTTTTGCAAGACAACACTCGCAAACCGAGTCAGGATTTAAAAAAAAATAATTGCTCGCATTACGAAAAGCTCATTAACCGCGTTACTCGCAATCTGAGGTTCCACTGTATATGAATTCTTAATTGGTCTGATATGGTCACAAGTAATAAGAATGATAAAGGGTCCTGATCAGTGATGCCAAGTCACGAAATGTGTTGAGCCTGCAGATGTCGTTGTCAGGAAGGGCACGCCCGCAGCCAAGATGGTGGCCACAGAAAACATCCTGAGCTTCCAATTCCTGTAAGAAGGGTGCCGCGGGTGCACCTGCATGTGCGCGCGCACCCTGTGACAGTTCATGGTGCTAAATGGGCTATTTAAACTGGGTCAGTGTATAAAGTGAGTGGTGCTGCGCTGATCCTTATTATGAAGATTAGTGTAAAAGCAATAATGCGCTTGGTGAACCAAGTGAAAATGGCATAAAGTAAAAAAAAAAAAAAAAAAAAAAAAAAAAAAAAAAAAATTTGTGTATATCAAAGGTGACACGATTATGAGTGTTCAATACCTTCAATAATGCATAAACATAACACAATTATATTAAAATGATAATAAAAATGTTACTTCAATCGCCTAAAAAATTGCAATACAAAACTGTGGTGGTGGGGTTGTCAAAGTACCAGTAACTGGTTTAAAATTTAAACAGAAGAATGAAGTGCATAGTAACCGTGCATCTATATTAAAACCAGCAAAGTGTATGGTGCAAACAGAAGGTGCCGGTGCAAATCAAAGTTGAAGGAGTGGTAACTAATGATTCTTATATACGGTGCATATTGTGCATGCTGACATCAAAAATAAAAAAATAAAAATGAAAATAGAAACAAGTGAACAGTTTTTGTTTACACATAAAAGAAGTAGTATTATTTTGCATGGACAGCGTAAGAGGAAAAGTCTTTGTTGAAAAGGTGACAACAACGTGCTAGCATGCACACGTTGCGATTAAGGTGCTAGAAAACGCATTCATATGCTGCACAGGAGCAGTCCTTGTGTGTGGTTGTGACAACAACGTCCTGGCATGCACACGTTGCAGTTGGAGTGCTGGGGTAAATCACATCAAGTGTTTTCTTCGTGTGCTGGACCACTTAAGTGGGTAATGGCCCCTTACCTTCAAGTAATAGGGCAAAAAGCATGTGACAAGATAACTGCTTTGGAGCGTCCGCCTATGGGTTCCAGCGCGTCCCTCTCTGTCCTGGATCCTGGGTTGGAGTTCCCTCAGGTGTGGTGCAGGGGGGTTGTATTCATAGGGGGTAATCAGCAGAAGAGAAGCCAATAGTGTAATCCAGTTTTTAAAAATAACACTCTTTATTAATAGATTACAGGTACTCACATAAAGTTTGAGAAGCAATAGTATCAATCCAACGAGCAGCGAGCTCATGTGCCTCTGTCTGTGTTTGCAGCCTGTCTCGTCCCTACGCGTGACGTCACACCACGTGACTTCATCAGGGGATAGATACAGGCTAGAATCTTGTCCTTAAATAGTCTAATATGGATTACTATGGGGCGGCCATTTTCCCGAAGCCTCATTGAGTTATATGCAGCGGCCATTTTTCAAGAGATTTTTTTCGCCGCTAATACTGCTGGGTGTATCTGTCCGCACAGGAAAGGTCAGCTGACTAGTGAAGCCAATCAGCCACTTCCAGCTTGGTCAGTTTATGCAGTACTGTCAGCAGAGGTGGTGGTCTTATTTTGTTAATATGCGCAGGCTAACGAAGTAGCTAGATGGAAATCTAATTCTTAGATCGAGCTGGTTAAGCCATATTGTTTAACCTGCATGCTGTAGTTCTGAACGGAACATATGCAGATCTGGGCATTACAGAAATCTACACTTAGTCCGAAAGAGGGGAAGGGGGAGGGGAAAGGAAATTACGAACGGGAGAAAAAAGGCAGCAGACATTGACAGTGCTCAAGCTTCAATAGTATGATTCATCTGTCCAAATAAAACGATAGGTAGACAGACAGTGCATAGACGTGTGCTCAAAAAGAACTAAGGTTGGACCAATTAACTAATACATACATGTATACATAGTATTATAAATATTACTATTCTTATAACAAAAAGTAAAAACATAATAAAAAATAAAAAATATAGAGATAAAGTCAATCATAAAATCTGTAATACCATTAGGGATAAGTATATTAAAATAGACATTAAAAAATAGGAAAGTCTGGAAACAGTGCGTAATGCTGTATAGTAGGAGCATGAGAGAACACTAAAACGTGATATGTATGTAAATAAATATAAAAATGTATATCCAAATTTTTCAGGATAGTCAGAGTGTTCCGTTGGGGGGTCTTATTGGGGGGCAAAGGTCAGTGACCAAATGTGGGCTTGGTCACTACACACAGTGCGTATGTGGCATGAGGTAGAACAGTAGTGGTGTCTGTTCTCTGGAGGGTATGTGTGGGAGCTTTCAAAGGTGGGGGGTAAAAAATCTGTTACAGATAATAAAGGTTAAAAATCACTCAGGAAGCAGTTAAGGTCAAACTCAATGTTTAGGCCTCGGGGCCAGAAGGTGTCCAAGGTGAAGATCCACTTGGATTCTAATTTGCTCAGGGTTCTCACCTTGTGGCCCCCCCGCCAATGTTTGATGTATGGGGTAATGCCCCAAAAGCTCAGGTGTGTAGGGTCTTTATTGTGGCAGGTTAGAAAATGTTTGGACACGCAGTGTTTGTCATAACCGCGGAGAATATTTTGGACATGCTCTTTGATGCGGATTCTCAGGGGTCTCTTCGTTCGGCCTACATATTGGAGGCCGCAGCTGCCTTCCAATGCGTAGACTGCCCCTTCGGTGTTGCAGCAAATAAAATCTTTTATCGCATGATTCTCTCCTGTACTGGTTGAGCTAAAAGTGAATACTTTTTTGTTTGGGCGTTTTGTCCTAAGACAAGCATAACACCTTTTGCAAGGGTAGAAGCCATTACTAGTAAAAAAAGAAAGAAGGGAATCTTGAACAAAAAGGAAGCCAGATATCTCATACCAGATTCCTGCCGAACGCCGATCATCTATTCAGTACCAAAAATACATAAAAATAGAACTGACCCACCCCCTAGGCCAATTGTCAATGGCATTGAGTCGATAACATCGAGGATGGGCCAGTATATAGATGTCTTTCTACAGCCGGCAGTTCAAAAAACCGAAGCATACCTTAAAGATAGTAAAGAGATGTTACGAGTGATTAAGAATATCCAAGGAGAAGATAAAACATGGATCATGGCCACAGCCGATGTATCAGCCTTGTACACAATCATACCCCACCACAAGGCATGCGAAGCAGCCAAATGGGGTTTAAGAAAATACACCGAACTCCCATGCTCACAAAGAAAATTCCTGATCAAATGTTTAGAATTTAGTCTCAGAAACAACTATTTTTGGTACGACAGATCCTACTATCACCAGCAAACCGGGGTAGCCATGGGCGCAAAATTCGCCCCAAGTATAGCTGGTTTATTTATGGCACAATGGGAAGAATACT
Source organism: Lithobates septentrionalis (assembly GCA_037952835.1). NCBI lineage: Eukaryota > Metazoa > Chordata > Amphibia > Anura > Ranidae > Lithobates > Lithobates septentrionalis. The sequence continues at coordinate 186,456 of JBBDGP010004851.1, read as the reverse complement.
TTGTTTTTGGTGATCGCCCCAGCCAGCTCATCATATATAAAAGATATATAGATGACATTTTTATTTTGTGGGATGGAGATGAAATAGATCTAACCAAATTCCTTGAAAAACTCAATAGTAACGATAGGAACATCTCACTCACCTGGGACATCAGTAGGAAAAAAATCAACTTCCTAGATTTGGAGATCTCACTGGATGAATCAGTCTTTAGCACTAAAACGCACTTTAAAGGAGTTGACAGGAACAGCTACCTCCCCACCACAAGTTGTCACCACCAAAATTGGATCCTCAATATCCCAAAGGGACAACTAATGCGGATAAAAAGAAACTGTACCAAAATCGAAACATATTTCGAACAAGCAGGAAAATTAGGCGAAAGATTCAAATCTAAAGGCTATGACCATAAATTCATTGAGGCAAAAATTGCAGAAGTCTCCACACTCGACCGTAACCAACTGATAAAAGAAACAACTATACAACGCAAAAATACAGTTGAGGGAACACCCCTCGTTCTGGACTTCAATGTACAATACAAACAAATTGAGAAAATAATTAAAGACCATTGGCACATTTTATTAGCAGACAAGCAACTACAAGATACCCTCCCCAAAAAACCAAAATTCATATACAAGCGGGCACCCACTATTAGGGACATAGTGGTTAAAAATATAGTAGACCCTCCCAAAAAACAGTTTTCTTTTTTTACTAGTAATGGCTTCTACCCTTGCAAAAGGTGTTATGCTTGTCTTAGGACAAAACGCCCAAACAAAAAAGTATTCACTTTTAGCTCAACCAGTACAGGAGAGAATCATGCGATAAAAGATTTTATTTGCTGCAACACCGAAGGGGCAGTCTACGCATTGGAATGCAGCTGCGGCCTCCAATATGTAGGCCGAACGAAGAGACCCCTGAGAATCCGCATCAAAGAGCATGTCCAAAATATTCTCCGCGGTTATGACAAACACTGCGTGTCCAAACATTTTCTAACCTGCCACAATAAAGACCCTACACACCTGAGCTTTTGGGGCATTACCCCATACATCAAACATTGGCGGGGGGGCCACAAGGTGAGAACCCTGAGCAAATTAGAATCCAAGTGGATCTTCACCTTGGACACCTTCTGGCCCCGAGGCCTAAACATTGAGTTTGACCTTAACTGCTTCCTGAGTGATTTTTAACCTTTATTATCTGTAACAGATTTTTTACCCCCCACCTTTGAAAGCTCCCACACATACCCTCCAGAGAACAGACACCACTACTGTTCTACCTCATGCCACATACGCACTGTGTGTAGTGACCAAGCCCACATTTGGTCACTGACCTTTGCCCCCCAATAAGACCCCCCAACGGAACACTCTGACTATCCTGAAAAATTTGGATATACATTTTTATATTTATTTACATACATATCACGTTTTAGTGTTCTCTCATGCTCCTACTATACAGCATTACGCACTGTTTCCAGACTTTCCTATTTTTTAATGTCTATTTTAATATACTTATCCCTAATGGTATTACAGATTTTATGATTGACTTTATCTCTATATTTTTTATTTTTTATTATGTTTTTACTTTTTGTTATAAGAATAGTAATATTTATAATACTATGTATACATGTATGTATTAGTTAATTGGTCCAACCTTAGTTCTTTTTGAGCACACGTCTATGCACTGTCTGTCTACCTATCGTTTTATTTGGACAGATGAATCATACTATTGAAGCTTGAGCACTGTCAATGTCTGCTGCCTTTTTTCTCCCGTTCGTAATTTCCTTTCCCCTCCCCCTTCCCCTCTTTCGGACTAAGTGTAGATTTCTGTAATGCCCAGATCTGCATATGTTCCGTTCAGAACTACAGCATGCAGGTTAAACAATATGGCTTAACCAGCTCGATCTAAGAATTAGATTTCCATCTAGCTACTTCGTTAGCCTGCGCATATTAACAAAATAAGACCACCACCTCTGCTGACAGTACTGCATAAACTGACCAAGCTGGAAGTGGCTGATTGGCTTCACTAGTCAGCTGACCTTTCCTGTGCGGACAGATACACCCAGCAGTATTAGCGGCGAAAAAAATCTCTTGAAAAATGGCCGCTGCATATAACTCAATGAGGCTTCGGGAAAATGGCCGCCCCATAGTAATCCATATTAGACTATTTAAGGACAAGATTCTAGCCTGTATCTATCCCCTGATGAAGTCACGTGGTGTGACGTCACGCGTAGGGACGAGACAGGCTGCAAACACAGACAGAGGCACATGAGCTCGCTGCTCGTTGGATTGATACTATTGCTTCTCAAACTTTATGTGAGTACCTGTAATCTATTAATAAAGAGTGTTATTTTTAAAAACTGGATTACACTATTGGCTTCTCTTCTGCTGATTACCCCCTATGAATACAACCCCCCTGCACCACACCTGAGGGAACTCCAACCCAGGATCCAGGACAGAGAGGGACGCGCTGGAACCCATAGGCGGACGCTCCAAAGCAGTTATCTTGTCACATGCTTTTTGCCCTATTACTTGAAGGTAAGGGGCCATTACCCACTTAAGTGGTCCAGCACACGAAGAAAACACTTGATGTGATTTACCCCAGCACTCCAACTGCAACGTGTGCATGCCAGGACGTTGTTGTCACAACCACACACAAGGACTGCTCCTGTGCAGCATATGAATGCGTTTTCTAGCACCTTAATCGCAACGTGTGCATGCTAGCACGTTGTTGTCACCTTTTCAACAAAGACTTTTCCTCTTACGCTGTCCATGCAAAATAATACTACTTCTTTTATGTGTAAACAAAAACTGTTCACTTGTTTCTATTTTCATTTTTATTTTTTTATTTTTGATGTCAGCATGCACAATATGCACCGTATATAAGAATCATTAGTTACCACTCCTTCAACTTTGATTTGCACCGGCACCTTCTGTTTGCACCATACACTTTGCTGGTTTTAATATAGATGCACGGTTACTATGCACTTCATTCTTCTGTTTAAATTTTAAACCAGTTACTGGTACTTTGACAACCCCACCACCACAGTTTTGTATTGCAATTTTTTAGGCGATTGAAGTAACATTTTTATTATCATTTTAATATAATTGTGTTATGTTTATGCATTATTGAAGGTATTGAACACTCATAATCGTGTCACCTTTGATATACACAAATTTTTTTTTTTTTTTTTTTTTTTTTTTTTTTTTTACTTTATGCCATTTTCACTTGGTTCACCAAGCGCATTATTGCTTTTACACTAATCTTCATAATAAGGATCAGCGCAGCACCACTCACTTTATACACTTATCTCAAAGGTCAGGTGTTTACCCTATCGGTGTATGCGGCTTTTCCACCCCCAGCCTCTTCCATAACTGATAGCGCGGGAATATAACCCCCCCTATTCACTAGTTCGTTGCCACACACCCTCCATTCCTGCAGCAATCATGGACGTGTTCACCTATATGGAAAAAAGGCAAGTTAACTTAGAGGAAGTATTTAACATTAGTAATAAAAAAAGTAATCGAAATTTAGACCTAGAAAGTCTTATGCGCAAACTGGGACATAATATGGAAAAGAAGGTGAGTCTCTGGTGGGACACCTGCACCTTCGAAACCTACCTCAAAGAAAACATTGTCCCCAGAAGATTAAGGTGGGATGTCCCCCCAAATGATGGCCTCTTAGACCAGGAATCTAACGACGAGTGGTACAAGTTCTTCAACAATAAAGGCCTAGAACTTATAGGCTTCCTACTGGACAGGAAAAGGAAGAAAAATAAAATAATAGACCAGAATATTGCGGATCTCAAAGAAGAATTAGAACAATATAAAGATACGACCGAATATAAAACCCTAATGACACAACTAAATAAGGACCTGGCCAAGAAAGATAAAGAAGTACAGCAAAGAAAAAGCAAAAAACACACAAGAGACACCAATGACTATCACAGTGATCATGTTTTTAAATGGCAAAGCCAATTAGGAAAAGTGGAACCCCCATCCACCTACTCCACACCGGAAAAGACAGTGAGAATGCACCCCCAACCTCGTAATGAATCACCCAGGCCTCCCCTAGAGATTAGACGCCAACAAGATATTGGAGAAGAAATGAGATATATGACTCCAAGAGAAAGAGAAAGAGAAAATGATGGAAGGTATTACGAATATCAAAACCATACACCCTATCGGAACGAACGGAGACACCAACAAAATAATCGTACACCACGAAACGGAGGGAGAAAACCTTATTATGGAAAGAACAACAGAAGACCATATAATCGAAACAATTGGCATAGACCCCCATATGGCGAACGAGAGCCAAGAGGCCCACCACATGGTTATAGAGGCCAAAGGAGACCCGCACAAGAATACAGAGATAACAGAGACCCAGATTATTACAGACATAGAGATAGAAGCCCTATACATGATTATAGACACGAAGATAGAAGAGGTCATCCAGAGAGGAATTACGAGCCAGACCAACGCAGTCCCATCCCGACCTACAACTATTATGCCCCCCTGGAAAACAGAGAAGGGGAAGAGAGAACAACCAGACCATACCCTCCACCATATGGAGAACAGGAATCAGATAGACCGTTTTTAAACAGGAGCAGAGAGAACCACCCGGTGAGATACCAAGAGGACACACGAGACCCCAGAGGCAGTCCCGAAAGAAGAGAGGACGAAGATCCGGTAAGAGACAACAAAAGAAGAAGAGTCTAAAGGGGGAAGGTATCTTCAACCTCAGTGGGAAAACACTCACACATGAAGAAATTGGAGTACTTGATAGAGGTCTGAAATACGCACCTACAAAAAATCTGAACAAATTTGAGACATATATTGGTATTCAAAAATTTGTACGTAAGCTCAATATACAAAAATATATGGCAGGCAATCCCCCACTACCTCAAATAGTACAGCTATCAGATAATGGGATCCTGCACAGTTCACTCAGGAACAAATCCGTTTTTAACCCACCAGCCAAAGACAATAAATATATTGATGTTTTTAAAAAAATTGTTTTAGAAGAAATAAAAGATGTACCAATCAAGAAAAAAGAAGAACCAAAGTACATCAAAAGTGGGATTCGAAAGCTCACTAAGAGGCAGGACATCGTCATCCGACCAGCTGATAAGGGAGGAGGGATTGTAATCCTCTCTAAAGAGCAGTATCATAATACAATGACCCTTATGCTAAACGACAATAATACCTACACCAAACTACTGAAGAATCCTGTCTTTGGATGCCGTAAAGCACTTGAACAAGTAGTACTTTTGGGAGCTAAGAAGGGAATCTTGAACAAAAAGGAAGCCAGATATCTCATACCAGATTCCTGCCGAACGCCGATCATCTATTCAGTACCAAAAATACATAAAAATAGAACTGACCCACCCCCTAGGCCAATTGTCAATGGCATTGAGTCGATAACATCGAGGATGGGCCAGTATATAGATGTCTTTCTACAGCCGGCAGTTCAAAAAACCGAAGCATACCTTAAAGATAGTAAAGAGATGTTACGAGTGATTAAGAATATCCAAGGAGAAGATAAAACATGGATCATGGCCACAGCCGATGTATCAGCCTTGTACACAATCATACCCCACCACAAGGCATGCGAAGCAGCCAAATGGGGTTTAAGAAAATACACCGAACTCCCATGCTCACAAAGAAAATTCCTGATCAAATGTTTAGAATTTAGTCTCAGAAACAACTATTTTTGGTACGACAGATCCTACTATCACCAGCAAACCGGGGTAGCCATGGGCGCAAAATTCGCCCCAAGTATAGCTGGTTTATTTATGGCACAATGGGAAGAATACTTTGTTTTTGGTGATCGCCCCAGCCAGCTCATCATATATAAAAGATATATAGATGACATTTTTATTTTGTGGGATGGAGATGAAATAGATCTAACCAAATTCCTTGAAAAACTCAATAGTAACGATAGGAACATCTCACTCACCTGGGACATCAGTAGGAAAAAAATCAACTTCCTAGATTTGGAGATCTCACTGGATGAATCAGTCTTTAGCACTAAAACGCACTTTAAAGGAGTTGACAGGAACAGCTACCTCCCCACCACAAGTTGTCACCACCAAAATTGGATCCTCAATATCCCAAAGGGACAACTAATGCGGATAAAAAGAAACTGTACCAAAATCGAAACATATTTCGAACAAGCAGGAAAATTAGGCGAAAGATTCAAATCTAAAGGCTATGACCATAAATTCATTGAGGCAAAAATTGCAGAAGTCTCCACACTCGACCGTAACCAACTGATAAAAGAAACAACTATACAACGCAAAAATACAGTTGAGGGAACACCCCTCGTTCTGGACTTCAATGTACAATACAAACAAATTGAGAAAATAATTAAAGACCATTGGCACATTTTATTAGCAGACAAGCAACTACAAGATACCCTCCCCAAAAAACCAAAATTCATATACAAGCGGGCACCCACTATTAGGGACATAGTGGTTAAAAATATAGTAGACCCTCCCAAAAAACAGTTTTCTTTTTTTACTAGTAATGGCTTCTACCCTTGCAAAAGGTGTTATGCTTGTCTTAGGACAAAACGCCCAAACAAAAAAGTATTCACTTTTAGCTCAACCAGTACAGGAGAGAATCATGCGATAAAAGATTTTATTTGCTGCAACACCGAAGGGGCAGTCTACGCATTGGAATGCAGCTGCGGCCTCCAATATGTAGGCCGAACGAAGAGACCCCTGAGAATCCGCATCAAAGAGCATGTCCAAAATATTCTCCGCGGTTATGACAAACACTGCGTGTCCAAACATTTTCTAACCTGCCACAATAAAGACCCTACACACCTGAGCTTTTGGGGCATTACCCCATACATCAAACATTGGCGGGGGGGCCACAAGGTGAGAACCCTGAGCAAATTAGAATCCAAGTGGATCTTCACCTTGGACACCTTCTGGCCCCGAGGCCTAAACATTGAGTTTGACCTTAACTGCTTCCTGAGTGATTTTTAACCTTCATTATCTGTAACAGATTTTTTACCCCCCACCTTTGAAAGCTCCCACACATACCCTCCAGAGAACAGACACCACTACTGTTCTACCTCATGCCACATACGCACTGTGTGTAGTGACCAAGCCCACATTTGGTCACTGACCTTTGCCCCCCAATAAGACCCCCCAACGGAACACTCTGACTATCCTGAAAAATTTGGATATACATTTTTATATTTATTTACATACATATCACGTTTTAGTGTTCTCTCATGCTCCTACTATACAGCATTACGCACTGTTTCCAGACTTTCCTATTTTTTAATGTCTATTTTAATATACTTATCCCTAATGGTATTACAGATTTTATGATTGACTTTATCTCTATATTTTTTATTTTTTATTATGTTTTTACTTTTTGTTATAAGAATAGTAATATTTATAATACTATGTATACATGTATGTATTAGTTAATTGGTCCAACCTTAGTTCTTTTTGAGCACACGTCTATGCACTGTCTGTCTACCTATCGTTTTATTTAGACAGATGAATCATACTATTGAAGCTTGAGCACTGTCAATGTCTGCTGCCTTTTTTCTCCCGTTCGTAATTTCCTTTCCCCTCCCCCTTCCCCTCTTTCGGACTAAGTGTAGATTTCTGTAATGCCCAGATCTGCATATGTTCCGTTCAGAACTACAGCATGCAGGTTAAACAATATGGCTTAACCAGCTCGATCTAAGAATTAGATTTCCATCTAGCTACTTCGTTAGCCTGCGCATATTAACAAAATAAGACCACCACCTCTGCTGACAGTACTGCATAAACTGACCAAGCTGGAAGTGGCTGATTGGCTTCACTAGTCAGCTGACCTTTCCTGTGCGGACAGATACACCCAGCAGTATTAGCGGCGAAAAAAATCTCTTGAAAAATGGCCGCTGCATATAACTCAATGAGGCTTCGGGAAAATGGCCGCCCCATAGTAATCCATATTAGACTATTTAAGGACAAGATTCTAGCCTGTATCTATCCCCTGATGAAGTCACGTGGTGTGACGTCACGCGTAGGGACGAGACAGGCTGCAAACACAGACAGAGGCACATGAGCTCGCTGCTCGTTGGATTGATACTATTGCTTCTCAAACTTTATGTGAGTACCTGTAATCTATTAATAAAGAGTGTTATTTTTAAAAACTGGATTACACTATTGGCTTCTCTTCTGCTGATTACCCCCTATGAATACAACCCCCCTGCACCACACCTGAGGGAACTCCAACCCAGGATCCAGGACAGAGAGGGACGCGCTGGAACCCATAGGCGGACGCTCCAAAGCAGTTATCTTGTCACATGCTTTTTGCCCTATTACTTGAAGGTAAGGGGCCATTACCCACTTAAGTGGTCCAGCACACGAAGAAAACACTTGATGTGATTTACCCCAGCACTCCAACTGCAACGTGTGCATGCCAGGACGTTGTTGTCACAACCACACACAAGGACTGCTCCTGTGCAGCATATGAATGCGTTTTCTAGCACCTTAATCGCAACGTGTGCATGCTAGCACGTTGTTGTCACCTTTTCAACAAAGACTTTTCCTCTTACGCTGTCCATGCAAAATAATACTACTTCTTTTATGTGTAAACAAAAACTGTTCACTTGTTTCTATTTTCATTTTTATTTTTTTATTTTTGATGTCAGCATGCACAATATGCACCGTATATAAGAATCATTAGTTACCACTCCTTCAACTTTGATTTGCACCGGCACCTTCTGTTTGCACCATACACTTTGCTGGTTTTAATATAGATGCACGGTTACTATGCACTTCATTCTTCTGTTTAAATTTTAAACCAGTTACTGGTACTTTGACAACCCCACCACCACAGTTTTGTATTGCAATTTTTTAGGCGATTGAAGTAACATTTTTATTATCATTTTAATATAATTGTGTTATGTTTATGCATTATTGAAGGTATTGAACACTCATAATCGTGTCACCTTTGATATACACAAATTTTTTTTTTTTTTTTTTTTTTTTTTACTTTATGCCATTTTCACTTGGTTCACCAAGCGCATTATTGCTTTTACACTAATCTTCATAATAAGGATCAGCGCAGCACCACTCACTTTATACACTTATCTCAAAGGTCAGGTGTTTACCCTATCGGTGTATGCGGCTTTTCCACCCCCAGCCTCTTCCATAACTGATAGCGCGGGAATATAACCCCCCCTATAAACTGGGTCAGCACCCAGAATCAATGCTGTCTGCTCTACAGTGTTCCCCGTGTGTCCCTGCTATCCGTTGCCTGATACCTGTTCCGGTTGTTTGACCCGGCTTGTTCCTGACGTTGTCTCTGCTTTCTGCCTGCATCCGACCCTGGCTTGCCCCTGACTCCGCACCTGCCTGCTCCTTCTGCTACCTTGCTGCCAGCCTTTTCCCCCCGACTCTGCTCCAGCCTCTGTATCAGTTCCTGACGTTCTCTGCTTTCTGCCTACAGCCGACCCCGGCTGACCCCTGACTCCGCACCTGCCTGCTCCTTCTGCTACCTCGCTGCCAGCCTTTTCCCCCAACTCTGCTCCAGCCTCTGCATCAGTTCCTGACATTCCCTGCTTTCTGCCTGCAGCCGACCCCGGCTGACCCCTGACTCCGTACCTGCCTGCTCCTTCTGCTACCTCGCTGCCATCCTTTTACCGACCCGGCCTGTACCCGACTCTGCTCCAGCCTCTGCATCAGTTCCTGACTTGCCCGCCTGTGTATGACCCAGCCTGCCTGTACCTGCCTCCTCTCCAGGCCTCTGGAAGCATCCATCCCACCTGCAGCTGCATCTGCTTCTCAGCCTGTGGTGTTCCGGTATCAGTCTGTTCCAGCTTCCAGCCACCCGTTGTTCCTGGTCTTCCGCTGAGTCGGTGTTCTTCCACAACCCCGCTAGAGGTTCCAGCCCAGCTCCGCTGTCAGCGATCCTGCCAGGCACTCGTGCGACTCTGCACTCCCGCGCCTCCTGTCTGCTCTACCAGGGGCCTCGATTCAGTGGTGTAAGAGAGGCCGTCCTCTGAATATCAGGCTCTACCACCAGGTACCTGACAGTCGTGTTCCGATATAACCGATGTGTTATTATAATATATCACTCTGGATTCTGTTCATGAACTATAAATTTATCAATTTTAACATGAGTCATTCGATGTCGGGTTACAATATTAATCATGTGCTACTACAGTATTTTTCTTGTGGACTGTTTATAAATTATGAATTTATTATATATGTAAAATAAATTTTTATCTAGTACTTTTTCATTCTTTTCTAATCATAGAGATTCAAGGAACTTTAGATTATGCAGGTACCAGCTTTGTATATATATATATATATATATATATATATATATATATGTAGCGCTGGTATTTTCAATACAGACGCTATAAATACAAATTTAGTTGTCTGAAGCTGTAGTTTAGCTCAGACTGCATTTATTGTAAATTCTGGTTCTGTTTCAGCTTGGCTGGTTGTGTGGTTTTTCCCCTTGGCCTAGGGATGTCGCCCTATTATTTCGGCCAAGGTTGGAAATTGCAACAAGCTGGGTGTATTGAGTGCCTCCTTAACCGGAAATGGTCAGTGGGTGTGGTCTGCCTGCTGTGCATTCTGGGAGGGGGTACTTAAGAGACAGACCCCGTGACAGGAGAGGAGTTTTGACCTGATGGCCCTCCTGGCCTAAGGTGTGTTGCTGCCTCTAAATTGTCTCGGGGCCGGCTGGCCCGAGGCGTCGTTATTGAAGGTAGGTCCAAAAGTCTTGGGGCCTACCGATCCAGGGATAGTCCTGTGCTGGCTTGCCTGCGGGAAGAAGCCGAGCGACTGGAGGATCCAGAGGAGGACTTTTCAGGAGAGGACTGCGCAATAAGGCCGGTGCCTCTAGAAGAGCCTGGTGACCCAGTTGGAGGATGTGTCCCGGGTCACCTACCACACAGTACCGTAGGTTCAGAAGAAGGGAACTGGTACTATGTAATCAAGCCTTGACATTGCAAAAAGTCGCTAATTACCCAATCCTGTGGCAGAGGATTGTGTAACAGTTATACCAAATCTTAAAGTCTAGCAGAGACTATGACCGAGCATCACATCGGCTGCTGGGTCAGTGAGAGAGGCCTATCCGGTGGTTGCTGAATCCAGTTGTGGAGTTGTCCTCTGGATCAAAGAAAGTGTTCCTGATTTGCAATTCTAAGGTACCTGAATTCCCCTAAACCATTCATCCCTCTATTGCATGTGTCTTTCTTAAATAAAGCATTGTAAAAAGAGACTGTGCGTCAGAGCTAAAATCAGAGAAAGAAGTCTTTAATGGGACCCCATGACGGATATGGTGAAACAGTAAAGGAACGATAAGCCCAATCAAATACCAGCCGCTCCTTCGGGGGTAAGTGCTACATATATATATATATATATATATATATATATATATATGTGTGTAGCGCTGGTAGATTTTCAATCTACTGCTGATAGGTAAATTTAGTGGGTTATCTGTTCATACATAGTCAGATTTGCCTCTGTTCCAGTTTGGCTGTGTTGCATGTAGTTTCACACTGTGCCTGTGGGTGTCGTTGTCACCATGGGTCGGTGTTGGAAAGGCAACATGTTGAAGCGTATGGGTGCTCCTCTGTCTTGGTCCTCCGAGTTGCACTCTGGGAGAGGGTATTTATGGAGCAGACGCCATGTTTTAGGGTTCTTTTCGTTCCACCTGCTGGCCCTCCTGGCCGACAGGTATGTGCTAGGAGTACTACCTCGTGGTTCTCTGACCGGGAGGACCACGTTGCTGCGGCGTGTGGGTGGGCCCAGAAGCCTGTCTGGGGCCTACCACAGCGGCAAGGGAATGGTCCTGAGCTGTCTGTCCTACAGGAAGAAGCTGGACAACTGAGAAGATCCCAGGGGAGGACCCATCATAGAAGGATCATGCAAAGTGCTGGTCTGGAGAGGGGCCTGGCGACTCAGTTGGAGGACGTATCCTAAAGTAATCCTACCTCATAGTACTGCCGGGTCGGCTTAAAGGTTCTAGTGCTGTGTTTGCTATCCATCGTAAACCATTACATCCTGTGGCAGAGGATCGTACGGGTTTTGTTCCAATCAAGTCTGTGGCAGAGACCTTTGTTGGTGCTACGTACTGGCTGCTAGGTTAGTGAGAGAAACCTATCCAGGCGGGCAAAGATTCAACTCTAGAGAGAGAGCATATTCATCTACAAGATTCCAATTCCTAATACTACACTAAGAAAAGGTATTTGAACTTCCCTGCAATTCTTCTTCTACCTCTTTCCTGCTACTTCCTTCAATCACATTTATTAAAGCATTGGAAAAGATACTCAAGTGTCCGGTGCCTACATTGTCTGGTATTAAACTCAACGGGACCCTAGACCCGGTTCTGGTGAAATTAAGGTAATGAAGGTGATGGTAACAGCCCGCTTTAAACCAGCAGCTCCACCGTGAGTTATTGCTACATATATATATATATTATTGATTATGGATTATTAACATGTGTTACTGTGATACAGAGTACCAGAATATATTGTAGATATGTAGACAAAAATAAACATAATATTATTTTTATTCATGTAGCAATAACTCACGGTGGAGCTGCTGGTTTAAGCGGGCTTGTTACCTTCACTCTCGATACCTCCGTTTCACCGCCACCGGGTCTAGGGTTCCGTTGAGTTTACCTCTGGACGATATAAGCACCAAACACTTGAGTAGGTTTTCCAATGCTTTAATAAATGAACAAGGGAAGTATCAGGAAAGAGGTAGAAGGAAAGCTGCAGGGAAGCTCAAATACTCTTCTTAGTATTCTTTAGAAAATAATATGTATAAATTCAGCGCTGACTAATCAACGGACACAGATAATAAATGCAAGCAGACACTAAGGCTAATTCAACAACACCTCAATGACATACAATGGAAAGGAGTGCTGCGCAAATATAAAAGTCCTCTAAAAAACATATATCAGATGTGGCAAGTGAAGTGAATGGCAGGAACCACCAGTGGACACTCCGGACGACAGAAAACAACTTTGTAGTGACTGTGATCCCTCCACCACACATGGATGGCCCCTCACCTTAGACAATCGACCTGAAACAGGTCATAAAGCATGAATAGCATACGCCAGGTAAGCTGATCTAGATGATGATGGCTTCACCTTCACAATTCAGCACTCATCAGATAGAAACGAATGATGGATATGTAACAAAAAGGGCAAAACATAGTGCTCTCCGTAGCAAATTTATTAAGTTTAAAAGATAAAAAATGTGCACTTACAGAGATCGGCACTCAGGTCCGAGTGCCGGCTGAGAAGCTTGCGATCGTATCAGCCAATGGCCGCGGGGGGTAGGAGCGCATGACGTCACCCGCGGCCATTGGCTGATACGATCGCAAGCTTCTCAGCCGGCACTCGGACATCTTATCTTATCTTTTATCCTGGATAGACCCCTCTCACTGGTCTAGCAGCCAGTACGTAGCACGAACTAAAGTCTCTGCCACAGACTTGTTTGGGATAAAACCTGTACGATCCTCTGCCACAGGATGTATTGGTTTGTGGTGAAAGTCAGATACAGTACTTGAACCTTTAAGCCAACCCGGCAGTACTATACTGTTAGATTACTTTGGAATGCGTCCTCCAACCGAGTCACCAGGCCCCTCTCCAGACCAGCACTCTGCATGATCCTTCCATGACAGGTCCTCCCCTGGGATCTTCTCGGTTGTCCAGCTTCTTCACTCTGGATAGACAGCTCAGGACCATTCCTCTGCTGCTGTGGTAGGCCCCAGACAGGCTTCTGGGCCCACCCACACGCCGCAGCGACGTGGGCCTCCGGAACGGAGGACCACGAGGTGGTATTCCTAGTGCATACCTGTCGGCCAGGAGGGCCAGCAGGTGGCTGAAATCGAACCCCAAAACATGGCGTCTGTCCCATAAATACCCTCTCCCAGAATGCAACTCGGAGGACCACCTCCACCGAGTTATCTCCGGGACAGAGGAGCACTCATACGCTTCAACACGTTGCCTTTCCAACACCAGCCCATGGTGACAACGACACCCACCGGCACAGTGTGGAACTACACGCAACCCAGCCAAGCTGGAACAGAGGCAAATCTACCTTCCTCTAATAAGCGACCCACTAAATTTACCTATCAGCGGTAGATAAAAATCTACCAGCGCTACATTCAATATAATATTTTGCCCCACCGTGTACTTCATTTAACCACTTGCCGACCGCCTAACGCAGATATACTGCGGCAGAATGGCAAGGGCAGGCAGAATCACGTACCCATACGCATTTCACTGGGAGCGTTGGGAGGCGAGGGGGAGTCCATCCGATCGTGGCCCCCCCCTCGCGATCGTTCCCAGCCAATCGGAATCCTCCCCTGCCTGTGTGTAGTTTCACACAGGCAGAGGATGTGATGTCATCTCTCCTCGGCTTGGCAGTTTCCATTCCAGCGCCGAGGAGAGAAGACATGTAAGTGCCCCCCCCGATCGCCCCCCGATCCCCCCCCAATCACCCCCCCCCCTGTCACAAACTGACACCAAGCAGTATTTTTTTTTTTTTTTCTGATTACTGATTGGTGTCAGTTTGTGACAGTTACAGTGTTAGGGCAGTGAGTGTTAGCCCCCTTTAGGTCTAGGGTACCCCCCTAACCCCCCTAATAAAGTTTTAACCCCTTGATCACCCCCTGTCACCAGTGTCACTAAGCGATCATTTTTCTGATCGCTGTATTAGTGTCGCTGGTGACGCTAGTTAGGGAGGTAAATATTTAGGTTCACCGTCAGCGTTTTATAGCGACAGGGACCCCCATATACTACCTAATAAATGTTTTAACCCCTTGATTGCCCCCTAGTTAACCCTTTCACCACTGATCACCGTATAACCGTTACGGGTGACGCTGGTTAGTTCGTTTATTTTTTATAGTGTCAGGGCACCCGCCGTTTATTACCGAATAAAGGTTTAGCCCCCTGATCGCCCGGCGGTGATATGCGTCGCCCCAGGCAGCGTCAGATTAGCGCCAGTACCGCTAACACCCACGCACGCAGCATACGCCTCCCTTAGTGGTATAGTATCTGAACGGATCAATATCTGATCCGATCAGATCTATACTGGCGTCACCAGCAGTTTAGGGTTCCCAAAAACGCAGTGTTAGCGGGATCAGCCCAGATACCTGCTAGCACCTGCGTTTTGCCCCTCCGCCCGGCCCAGCCCAGCCCACCCAAGTGCAGTATCGATCGATCACTGTCACTTACAAAACACTAAACACATAACTGCAGCGTTCGCAGAGTGAGGCCTGATCCATGCGATCGCTAACAGTTTTTTTTGTAGCGTTTTGGTGAACTGGCAAGCGCCAGCGGCCTAGTACACCCCGGTCGTAGTCAAACCAGCACTGCAGTAACACTTGGTGACGTGGCGAGTCCCATAAGTGCAGTTCAAGCTGGTGAGGTGGCAAGCACAAGTAGTGTCCCGCTGCCACCAAAAAGACAAACACAGGCCCGTCGTGCCCATAGTGCCCTTCCTGCTGCATTCGCCAATCCCAATTGGGAACCCACCACTTCTGCAGCGCCCGTACTTCCCCCATTCACATCCCCAACCAAATGCAGTCGGCTGCATGAGAGGCATTTTCTTTATGTCCTCCTGAGTACCCCTACCCAACGAACCCCCCCCAAAAAAGATATTGTGTCTGCAGCAAGCGCGGATATAGGCGTGACACCCGCTATTATTGTCCCTCCTGTCCTGACAATCCTGGTCTTTGCATTGGTGAATGTTTTGAACGCTACCATGCACTAAATAGGGGATACGGGCTAAATTGCCCAGAGGATGGGGAAAAGAGGACTTTTAAGGTGCTGTTTACATCAAAGATATAATCAAAAATTCTGTACAATCATATTATAAAATGAAAATTTTATTAAATTGAGATTAAAATATTCATGTCTCTCATGAAAAGTGGGACATGCTTTTAAGAACAATATGACATTAATGAATATCACCCCAAATTTGTTCACATTGGATAATGCAACATAAAGCAACTACTTAAAGGTGCCATGACAATCTGCCGCTCGACATGTTTCGCTCTAATACGAGCTTCTTCAGGAGTTTAAAGGCTATGATTGTAGTGGATTCAGGCTGTAATGCATCAATGCGACATAAATGTTTCAATAGAGTGGCAACATGAATGTTTCAATAGGGTGGCAAATTAGTGCTGATTTTGAACCGGGAAGTTCTCTCATATATATAGGGACATCGCTGCCATAAGGTGACCACAGGGGAACATAAAGTTGTATACAACTGTCGCATTGATGCATTACAGCCTGAATCCACTACAATCATAGCCTTTAAACTCCTGAAGAAGCTCGTATTAGAGCGAAACATGTCGAGCGGCAGATTGTCATGGCACCTTTAAGTAGTTGCTTTATGTTGCATTATCCAATGTGAACAAATTTGGGGTGATATTCATTAATGTCATATTGTTCTTAAAAGCATGTCCCACTTTTCATGAGAGACATGAATATTTTAATCTCAATTTAATAAAATTTTCATTTTATAATATGATTGTACAGAATTTTTGATTATATCTTTGATGTAAACAGCACCTTAAAAGTCCTCTTTTCCCCATCCTCTGGGCAATTTAGCCCGTATCCCCTATTCAGTATTTCATTATAGGATGTGGTGCTTGTAGTTGAGTATCTCTGTCCTCCCTATATCTTGCTACCATTCACTAGTTGAGTATTAGCGTAGGGTACAGCATTGCACAGACTAGGCGCACTTTCACAGGGTCTCCCAAGATGCCATCGCATTCTGAGAGACCCGAACCTGGAACCGGTTGCAGTTATAAAAGTTAGTTACAAAAAAAGTGTAAAAAAAAAAAAAAAAAAAAAAAAACACATACAAAAATATAAAATAAAAAAAAATAGTTGTCGTTTTATTGTTCTCTCTCTCTCTATTCTCTCTATTGTTCTGCTCTTTTTTACTGTATTCTATTCTGCAATGTTTTATTGTTATTATGTTTTTCATGTTTGCTTTTCAGGTATGCAATTTTTTATACTTTACCGTTTACTGTGCTTTATTGTTAACCATTTTTTTTTCTTCAGGTACGCCATTCACGACTTTGAGTGGTTATACCAGAATAATGCCTGCAGGTTTAGGTATCATCTAGGTATCATCCGTTTCAGCCAGCGGTCCACTTTCATGTAAAAGCAATCCTAGCGGCTAATTAGCCTCTAGACTGCTTTTACAAACATTTGGGCAGTATAGTGTGTTTTAGTGCATTAAAATTTAAAAAAGTGTGTTTTTTCCCCAAAAAATGCGTTTGAAAAATCGCTGCGCAAATACTGTGTGAAAAAAAAAATGAAACACCCACCATTTTAAACTTTTAAAGCACCAAACTTAAAGCACCATTTGCTTTAAAAAAATATATAATGTTTGGGGGTTCAAAGTAATTTTCTTGCAAAAAAAAAATATTTTTTTATGTAATCAAAAAGTGTCAGAAAGGGCTTTGTCTTAGAAGTGGTTAGAAGAGTGGGTGATGTGTGACATAAGCTTCTAAATGTTGTGCATAAAATGCCAGGACAGTTCAAAACCCCCCCAAATGACCCCATTTTGGAAAGTAGACACCCCAAGCTATTTGCTGAGAGGCATGTCGAGTCCATGGAATATTTTATATTGTGACACAAGTTGCGGGAAAGAGACAATTTTTTATTATTTTTATTTTTTTTTGCGCAAAGTTGTCACTAAATGATATATTGCTCAAACATGCCATGGGAATATGTAAAATTACACCCCAAAATACATTCTGTTGCTTCTCCTGAGTACGGGGATACCACATGTGTGAGACTTTTTGGGAGCCTAGCCGCGTACGGGACCCCGAAAACCAAGCACCGCCTTCAGGCTTTCTAAGGCCGTAAATTTTTGATTTCACTCTTCACTGCCTATCACAGTTTCGGAGGCCATGGAATGCCCAGGTGGCGAACCCCCCCCCCCCCCCCCCAAATGACCCCATTTTGGAAAGTAGACACCCCAAGCTATTTGATGAGAGGTATAGTGAGTATTTTGCAGACCTCACTTTTTGTCACAAAGTTTTGAAAATTGAAAAAAGAAATTTTTTTTTCTCGTCTTTCTTTATTTTCAAAAACAAATGAGAGCTGCAAAATACTCACCATGCCTCTCAGCAAATAGCTTGGGGTGTCTACTTTCCAAAGTGGGGTCATTTGGGGGGGGGTTTGTGCCACCTGGGCATTCCATGGCCTCCGAAACTGTGATAGGCAGTGAAGAGTGAAATCAAAAATTTACACCCTTAGAAATCCTGAAGGCGGTGATTGGTTTTCGGGGTCCCGTGCACAGCTAGGCTCCCAAAAAGTCCCACACATGTGGTATCCCCGTACTCAGGAGAAGCAGCTAAATGTATTTTGGGGTGCAATTCCACATATGCCCATGGCCTGTGTGAGCAATATATCATTTAGTGACAACTTTGTGCAAAAAAAAAATATATATATTTGTCACTTTCCCGCAACTTGTGTCAAAATATAAAACATTCCATGGACTCAACATGCCTCAAAGCAAATAGCTTGGGGTGTCTACTTTCCAAAATGGGGTCATTTGGGGGGGGTTTATGCCATCTGGGCATTTTATGGCCTTCAAAACTGTGATAGGTAGTGAGGAGTAAAATCAAAAATGTACGCCCTTAGAAATCCTGAAGGCAGTGATTGGTTTTCAGGGCCCCATATGCAGCTAGGCTCCCAAAAAGTCCCACACATGTGGTATCCCCATACTCAGGAGAAGCAGCTAAATGTATTTTGGGGTGCAATTCCACATATGCCCATGGCCTGTGTGAGCAATATATCATTTAGTGACAACTTTTTGTAATTTTTTTTTTTTGTCATTATTCAATCACTTGGGACAAAAAAAAATGAATATTCAATGGGCTCAACATGCCTCTCAGCAATTTCCTTGGGGTGTCTACTTTCCAAAATGGGGTCATTTGTGGGGGTTTTGTACTGCCCTGCCATTTTAGCACCTCAAGAAACGACATAGGCAGTCATAAATTAAAGGCTGTGTAAATTCCAGAAAATGTACCCTAGCTTGTAGACGCTATAACTTTTGCGCAAACCAATAAATATATGCTTATTGACATTTTTTTTACCAAAGACATGTGGCCGAATACATTTTGGCCTAAATGTATGACTAAAATTGAGTTTATTGGATTTTTTTTAGAACAAAAAGTAGAAAATATCATTTTTTTTCAAAATTTTCGGTCTTTTTCCGTGTATAGCGCAAAAAATAAAAATGGCAGAGGTGATCAAATACCATCAAAAGAAAGCTCTATTTGTGGGAAGAAAAGGACGCAAATTTTGTTTGGGTACAGCAATGCATGACCGCGCAATTAGCAGTTAAAGCGACACAGTGCCGAATTGTAAAAAGTGCTCTGGTCAGGAAGGGGGTAAAACCTTCCGGGGCTGAAGTGGTTAAAGTCCCACTTTTTTGCTTTTAGTCCATATGATAGGCATGGACGCAGAGGACTACGTTTGCCTCATATAAAGTCCCATAAACTCCCCTCCTCTGGTAGGTCTGTTATTATCTTGTTTACACCCTGGTGGGGGTTAATGTTTAAATATTTTATCAGTGCATTTATCCCGATATAAACCTCAACGTTTCTCCACCATCGATATCAGTGATTGGAAGGTGATAAGGAGGTCAGGTTACTGGATCAACTCTTGCAACATTGTTCAGCAATATCTTTCAGGTGAATCGTAGGATGACTAAGTGGATCTTTCAGTAACATAAATCAATGATATTCTAAACATGCGCCACTGCGCCAAAACATTCCATTTCATTCCTTTGTTCTACGGCACAGCCGGGCCCCTGAACCCGGGGGCCCCTGAACCTCTGCTCCACACTGTGCACACACCAGAAGGGATCAAGCCAGGCAGCGGTAATGTTAAGGCCACACACCGAGGAAACCCTACCGCTAGAGGCCACAGGACAATATCGCTTATCCCGGAGTTCATCTTTTGGAATATAACTCTGATAAAATTTCATAAAAGCAACAACCAACCCTACTCTATATGGCTTTTCCATGTCTCAGCTAAACAGGTCTGCACCTGGAACAAACAGTTCTTCTCTTATGAGGTCTCTCCCTGTGCTTCATGAACCGATCCAGAAGATACAATGGAGAACATTTTGCTGGCAATCTGAGAGTCATTAGCACCACATCCCTTGTATATACATAGTATATCAGTTGGGATTTTTAGGTTGCAAAAACACAATATTTATAAAAAAATATCAAAATTGTATTTAAGAAACATTAAAATCATATCCAATATAACCATACAAATACATAAACAGATGCAAACTGATTGAGTCTCTACATGTTTCGCCACACTGATGGCTTCTTCAGGAGAACTTATTATCAGGCACTGTACATATGGTCACTGTATGTTCAATCAATATATAAATTTATAAAAAATATCTAAAGGCTCCAGAGTCATAGGGTATTTATCAGTTGGATCATTTGGTGAAACCATAGAGAGAGGTAGATAATCACCCCCCTAGTGGTCCATCTGTAAGAAACCACATTTATAACAAATCCTAGACATCATAGACATCATAGAGTCCAAGTAAAGGTTCCCCTCTTAAGTGAGTGGAGAAACCATACAAGTTCTCAATGGGGCTCCAAATACTTCAAAAATCACCATAGGGAATCTCCCAAAGGAAGGGTCTCCAACGTTCCTCTCCCTCTCCTGCATAGGGGCACCAGAACCCCGGGATCTGGCGCCCGGCTGTGCCATAGAACAAACTCAATCAGTTTGCATCTCTTTATGTATTGTATGGTTATATTGGATATGATTTTAATGGTTCTTAAATAAAATTTTGAATTTTTTCTTTTATAAATATTGTTGTGTTTTCGCACCCCAAAAATACCAACTTCTTGATTCTTGATTTACTATTTAGAAGATACAATGGTCAACAAAAAAATCACTCTGGATGCCTGAAAGAGGAAGTCAACTAATTTTATATGAATAGTCATTGCAGCCTAAGGAATTGAAGGAGACAAAATTTCTGGTAAATAGAGACCTAAAAATTATACCTTATATGCCCAAAGTTTGCGAACATCTGACCATCACACTTATATGAGCTTGTTGGACATCCTTTTCCAAAACAATGGCTATTAATATAGAGTTGTCCTCTCATGGCTATTAATATGGAGTTATCCCCCCATGGCTATTAAAATGAAGTTGACCTTCCATGGCCATTGATATGGAGTTGTCCCCTTATGGTTATTAATATGGGATTGTCCCCCCCCCCCCCCCAATGGCCATTAGTATGGAATTGTCCTCCCAATGGCCATTAATATGGAGTTGCCACCCTCCTCCAATGGCCATTACTATGAAGTTGTCCCCCCATGGCCATAAATATGGAATTGTTCTCCCAATGGCCATTAATATGGAGTTGTCCCCCCATGGCCATTAATATGGAGTCCTCCACATTTCCATTAATATGGAGTTGCTCCCATCCTCCAATGACCATTATATGGAGTTGCCCCCCCCTCCCCATGGCCACTGATAGGGAGTAGCCCCCCATGGCCTATGGAGTTGCCCTCTTTGCTGCTATATCATCCTCCACTCCTCTTGGAAGGTTTCCACAAGATATTGGAGGGTGCTTGTGGAAATTTGGGGCCATTTATGAGATCAGGTACTGATGTTGGATGACAGTCAGCATTCAAATTCCAATTCATCCCAAAGGTGTTCAGTGAGGATGAGGTCAGGGCAGTGCTGGGACAAGGTCACTCAGCGCCCAGGGCAAAGATGGCAAAGTGCTGTAGCACCACGTGGTTTGGTCTGGTTGAAAATGTGTGCGTTTTCAGATGTGTAGAGGTGCCTTTAACTATCAATGGCCCTGCTGTGCATCTACCAAAGGACAGTGCGCTTCTGTGTTTGTCAACAAAAACGCAATTTTGTGCATGATCCCAACATGCAAGCATGTGGACCTAGCGCAGCCCGGAGCGGGCATTTTTCAATAGAGGGCACTATTCGACAGAACGCCGGACCATAGTGAAAGTAAAAGGGAAGAAGGTGAAGTGTCCTGGGAAGGAGAGCAAGTGGAGGGCGGGAGTGTGGCTTGCTGGAGGAGAGAGTGAGTATTAGCAGCAGTAAATAGCAGAGATAAGGCAGAGTTGGTTGAGCGGAGGAGTCCGGTAATGAGTCCGGTAATAAGTAGATATGCGGTGAATATACAGTCACTTCTGTCAGTGAGCAGGAGCAGCGACCGAAGCTCCCAGTGCACCTCCCCCCCCTCAGTTTAAGGAACCGCCCAGGGAAGTCGTCCCCCCTCCCGCCCATCCCTTGTACCGGCCCTGGGTCAGGGCTCTGTGCAGGACACTCGGGTTCCTCCACACCAAACTGGTCACACCATGTCTTTATGGAGCTTTGCTTTGTACACAGGGGGAGAGTCGTGGTGGAACAGAAAAGAGTCTTCTCCAAACTGTTACCACAAGGTTGGAAGAGCACAACTGTCTATAAAAAGAGTCTTCTAGGCCTAGGCCAACCAAGGCCCCATGAAAGCATTGTAGGACTCGTTCATTCACATATCTCTGAAAATTCTCAGGACACACGAGTTCCTCCACACTAAACTGTCAAACCATGTCTTTATGCAGGTGGCTCCACTTTGCATCTACAACATCCTCCACTCATTCTGGGAAGACTTTCCACAAGATTCTGGAGGGTGTCTATGAGAATTTGTGCACATTTGTGAGATCAGGTACTGATGTTGGATGAGAAGACCTGGTGTGCTCTGTGCAGGACACTCAAGTTCCTCCACACCAAACTGGGTCGCACCATGTCTTTATGGAGCTGGCTTTGTACACGGGGGGGCACAGTCATCTAGAACAGAAAAGGGTCTTCACCTAAATGTTACCACATGGTTGGAAGAGCCTTCTAGGCCTAGGCCAAACAAGGCCCCATGAAAGCATTGTAGGACTCGTTCATTCACATATCTCTGAAGGTTCTAAGGACACTCAAGTTCCTCCACACTAAACTGTCAAACCATGTCTTTATAAAGCTGGCTCCACTTTGCATCTACAACATCCTCCACTCTTCTGAGAAGACTTACCACAAGATTCTGGAGGGTGTCTATGAGAATTTGTGCACATTTCTGAGGTCAGGTACTGATGTTGGATGAGAAGACTTGGTGTGCTCCGTGCAGGACATACGAGTTTCTCCACACTAAACTAGTCACCCCATGTCTTTATGGAGCTGGCTTTGTACACAGTCATCTAGAACAGAAAAGGGTCTTCACCAAACTGTTACCACAAGGTTGGAGGAGCACAATTGTCTATAAAAAGAGTCTTCTAGGCCTAGGCCAACCAAGGCCCCATGAAAGCATTGTAGGACTCGTTCATTCACATATCTCTGAAGGTTCTAAGGACACACAAGTTCCTCCACACTAAACTGTCAAACCATGTTTTTATGGAGCTGGCTTTGTAGGGGGGGGGGGGGGGGATTGCAGAAAAGGGTCTTTACCAAACTGTTACCACAAGGTTGGAAGAGCGCACTTGTCTGCAATGTCTTTGTATGAAGGAGGATTACCGGGACCCTTTACTGGAGACGCCTGATCTCTATAATGTGGAGGGAGTCCACATACGTTTGGTCATATAGCAGACATACTGTAGGTATTATGAGTGTAGTTCATGTTTGTATCCCAGATAGAAAAACCCTTTAATGTGTTTATCAGTTTTGCGAACACAACAGCCTTGGGATCGGTCATTCTTATTGATAAGGAGCATTTCTGTTATATAATAACTGAAAGTCTAGATAAAAGTCACAGATTCCTCTGTTCCACCCCCAGTGATATATGACGAAGCAGCTGGATCTCCTTCATATGCGGATTCATTAATCTCTCTATTGGATGAAATTTATTTTTTAAATAATATTGCATTAAACTTAGGCTGGCCATACATTATACCATCCACTTGTACAATCTTCCTTTAGATTTACCAAAACCATATAATATGAGGTCAAATCTAAACACGTTCAATTTGTATGCAATCAGGCCGGCCCTTCCACTACACAGGTGAAGGTAAATGTAAGGGAAATTGAACAAGGAATTGTATAATGTATGGCCAGGCTTAAAGTCATACTAAAGTCTCGTGTTTTTTTCTTTAAAAATAACAAACATGTTATACTTAACTTCTCTGTAATGGATTTGCACAGAGCAGCCCCGATCTTCCTCTTCTCGGGTCCCCCGCCAGAGCTCCGGGCCCCTCCTTCCTGCCGAATGCCCCCCCACAGCAGGCACCTTAATATGGGGGGGACACCTGAGCAGCTGCTCTGTGTGTCCATTCAGACACGGAACTGCAGTTCGGCCCTGCCCCCTCTCGCTCCTCATTGGCTCACTGACTTTGATTCACAGCAGCAGAAGCCAATGGCCCCCACTGTGTATCTCAGCCAATCAGGAGGGAGAGTCCCATACAGCTGAGTCTCTCGTGCAACATCGATGGATAGAGAGGGGCTCAGTTAAGTATTAGGGGGGTTGAGGGGGCTCAGGTAAGTATTAGGGGGGTAGAGGGGGATCAGGTAAGTATTGAGGGGGTTGAGGGGGGCTCAGGTAAGTACTGGAGGGGTTCAGGGGGCTCAGGTAAGTATTGGGGGGGGCTCAGGTAAGTATTAGGGGGGTTGAGGGGGGCTCAGGTAAGTATTAGAGGGGTTGAGGGGGGCTCAGGTAAGAATTAGGGGGGTTGAAGGGGGATCAGGTAAGTATGGGGGGGTTGAGGGGGGCTCAGGTAAGTATTAGGGGGGTTGAGGGGGCCTCAGGTAAGTATTAGGGGGGTTGAGGGGGCCTCAGGTAAGTATTAGGGGGGTTCAGGTAAGTATTAGGGGGATTGAGGGGGGTTCGGGTAAGTATTAGGGAGGTTGCACGGGCACACCTGCCAACTTTTTGAGAGGGGAGCGAGGGACACCTATTAGCAAAAGTATGTAGGCATATAGGACACACCCCTTCCACGCCCCCTTAAAGGAGAATTATAAAATAAAAGAAAAAAGATTAGTTAAACCCACAAGTGCTTTGTTACCACTAATATTTGTAAATTGGAAGAAAGGTTTAGCTCTGGGGAACACTTTTTGAAAGATAAAAAGTGCTTTTCATATACAAGTATATAGATCAGACCAACATGAGGGACAAATGAGGAGGAAAAAGGGGCAGAGGGACATTGTTCCAAATCCGGGACAGTCCCTCAAAATCCGGGACAGTTGGGAGCTGTGCGTGCGGGAGCTGCAGTTCACGACCCAGGCCGTTCCTTCAGAGCGCATGCGCCAGTGATGCCATCGCCTGCATGTACAGTAAATATCTCCTAAACGGTGCGCGTTTACACTACCTATAGGTAAGTCTTATTATAGGCTCACCTATAGGACAAAAGTCAGAGATGGGAGTTTACTCACACTTTAAAGTGTTTGTTACCTCAGCATTTCATATTCCTGATATGAAGCCTGCTGTACCATGTACTTGTCTCCTGTTCTCTTTGTATTGCTCTTTGTCCCTCTGCTTTCATATTAAAAACTGACCACACTAAGCATGAGAGCAGAGCGTGGTCAGTTCTCTAGCTATGCTGGGAATTCAGCCTGCTCCCCTGCAATGATGAGACTTATCCTAATACCCAGTGCCAGAACAAGGGGTGGGCAGCTGCCCTGGGCGCAATGGTTTATTGCAGGGATGTGGTGGGCACCTTGACCCTTACCCTAAGGGAAGGGGGGGGCGCAGTTTGCATCTTTGCCCTGGGCACTTGATAGCCATGTCCCAAGACTGCTAACACCCCCCCTCCCCCTGCTCAACCATTCACTGGTAGGCTCAATGTGCTGCTGTTTCTCCTCCCCCAGCTCTTATGCCCGAACCCAGTTTTGAAGATTCGTCATGTATTAATAAAACTGTACATACTTTATCCTTGTAAGTAGTTTGCGTATCCAGGTGAATCATATTGTGGAGAAAGATTGCCTTCATTTGGTGGTAGATAGACATGTGCACTGCCGAAAAATTTGTTTGTTTTAGTTTTTTGTTTCATTCGATTTTTTTTTTTTGTTTTTCGTGTCATTCGTTACGATCACAATTCGTAAATTTGAACATTCGCAAATTCGAAAATTTGTAAATTCAAAAATTCAAAAGTAAGAAAGAAAATCCGAAAATTCGAAAGAATAACTAACTAAAAACAACTAACTATTAAATTATAGGTATTGAAATTTCCTTTCAAATTTGGCTGTTAGTGAACATAACGAATACGAATTTATCCGAAATAATGAATGCCGCATCTAAACAAATGGAACGGAATGAAATAATAATAAATAATAATAAAAAGTTTTCATTATTATTATTATTGTTATGTATTATTATTAATTTGTTACGTTTCATTCGTTTAGATGGGGCATTCTTTATTTCGGATAATTCGTAACTTCGGATAAATTTGTATTCGTTACGTTCCCTAACAGCCAGATTTGAAAAGAAATTCCAATACCTATAATTTAATAGTTAGTTATTATTTCAGATTTTCACATTTTCGGGGTTTTGGATTTTCAAATTTCGAATTTACGAATTTTCAAATTTACGAATATTCAGAAAAATTCGTTAAACGGGTTTACGCTAATTTGGATATTTCTGAATTAACTAATTTGTCGAAATTCAGTAAAAAACTAATTAGGAACTAAACGAATTGCACATGTCTAGTGGTAAAATTTTAATAAATATCTCCTGTTTTTTTTAGCTTTAGCTGTATATTTCTTGCTATGACCGAGACCTGCCAAAGAAATAAATAAATAATTCTTCCACCTTCTGCTTGCTGTCTCTGTGTGTGTGTCTTTGGTATGTGGCCTTCTCTATCTGTTGCCCTGTGTGCATAACCATGACGTTGTTTTTTGTTGCTCTGGACTATCTTACCTAAGTTTTATGCCTTGATCTTATCTTGGCCTCTGGCATCTTGCTATTCTGACTTTAGAAGCGAAAGGTCCACTTTGATTGTTAGGCATTCTTATACTCACTTATGATTAATTAACGAACTTCCACCCCACCCTCATAACAGTAAAAAATTTGAGCATCCTTAAGGGGTCAGCACATTGCTGGGGGAGCACATTGCAGGGGCTTCTATCCTTAAGGCTTCTTTCTCTAAGTGATTCTTTCTACAAATGATATGCACTTCAATCTCTGCACTTCAGCGATTGAACGAAGCAAACAAAAAAAGCAAACTGCACTGGAAAGCACCAAACAGACTGCAGGTGACCCGTCTCTCTATTCATCTCTCCTTCCACTCTGTAACATGCACTCTCTACCACTGCTCCTGACACTCGTGTCCTCTCTCCTCAAACTCTCTTACTTGCACCCCTCTTCTCCCCTTCTGTCCTCTCCCTACTACTGCTCCTACCAACTCTTGCTCATTCTACATCCATATACTGATAAAACCTCCAGTACTCTGAGACATGCCCCTTCATATAAATCAGATTCCCACATTACCTCCCACATTACCCGGTGACATATCCCCAAACCCTGGGCCACCATCATCTGTCTTTGCCCAACGCTCCCATCCCCCTACACCCTCTGGCAGCAGCCTCAACCCACAGAACTTGGTCTCTATTCCTCTTCTTTCCAAAACCAGCCCCCTGCTTCTCCTGTGCCCTTTTGGAACACACACTCTGTCTGTAACAAACTCACCGCCCTCCACAACCTCTTTATCAAAAATTCCTTTAACCCACTTGCCATTACTGAAACCTGGCTTCATGAATCAGATACTGCTTCTCCTGCTTCCCTCTCCCATGGTGGCCTTCTCTGGACTCACTCCCCCAGACCAAGTGGACGGAAGGGAGGTGGAGTGGGAATCCTTCTAGCCCCACGCAGCACCTATCAGGTACTTCACCCACCTCCCTCTCTGACACTCTCCTCTTTTGAGGCACATTGCATTTGTCTATTCTCTCCCATTTCTCTAAGAATTGCTGTCATCTACGGGCCCCCTGGATCAGTATCAGCCTTCCTGGATGACTTCTCTGCCTGGCTACCCTACATTCTCTCTTCTGAAATCCCCACAATTATTCTTGGTGACTTCAACATCCCTGTTAACACTCGTGCAACCTCTCCAACAATCCTCTCCCGCTCTCTGATCACCACCTTATTAGCTTTGCTCTCTTCCTGTCTTCCATCTCCTCTCCCTCCAACCGCCTAACAGTTACCGTAGAAACCTTTACCACCTCGACTCTTCTCTTCTCTACTCTGCTACTGATCACCTCTATAACAAAATCTCACCCCTGTCCTGCCCCAACCTAGCCACTTTCATTTACAACAGCTCACTGCCTTCCTCCTTAGACAAGCTTGCCCCCTCACTAC
Organism: Lithobates septentrionalis; assembly: GCA_037952835.1. Lineage (NCBI taxonomy): Eukaryota > Metazoa > Chordata > Amphibia > Anura > Ranidae > Lithobates > Lithobates septentrionalis. The sequence continues at coordinate 158,151 of JBBDGP010004851.1, read as the reverse complement.
ACGCAGAATTGGGCCCCGACTGCTACAACCCTGACAAACAGATGACACCAGAAGTCTCAGAAAACGTAGCTGCGCTCTTGAGTGTTTGTGGCATAAGACTAAGTTCCAGGAAGACTTCACACAATATAAATCTGCCCTCCTAAAATACTATTCCTGCCTCCACACTGCCAAACAGACCTACTTTATCACACTCATTAACACCTTCTCATCGTGTCCACGTCAACTCTTCTCTACCTTCAACACTCTACTCTGTCCTCCACTGCCTCCACCCACCACCTCACTCACTGCCCAGGAGATCGCCAATCACTTCAAAACTAAGATTGATACAATTCATGAGGAGATCTCCAATGCGCAAAAACCTCCCCCATGCAACACTCCATGTCCACAGATACAATCATTACTTCCCTCATTCAACCCTGCTACTATTACTGAGGTTGCTAAACTTTTATCTAACACTCATCTAACCACCTGCCCCCTGGTTCCTTTTCCCTCGCAAATGCTACGCTCACCCTCTGACTCGATTCTACGCTCTCTAACTCACATTTTCAACCTCTCCCTCTCTTGTGGAATCTTCCTAAACTCTCTAAAACATGCGCTAGTCACCCCCATACTTAAAAAGCCTTCACTGGACCCCACCAATCTTAACAAGCTACGTCCCATCTCCTTACTCGCCTTCTCCTCCAAACTTCCTGAAAGACTGGTCTACAACCGACTAAGCGACCATCTGACCATAAATAAACTTCTCGATCCCCTTCAGTACGGATTTCGTCCTCAACACTCCACGGAAACTGCTCTCCTTAAACTCTCAAATGACCTACTAACAGCTAAAATCAGCGGACACTATTCTGTACTACTTCTCCTGGATCTCTCTGCTGCCTTCGACACAGTGGACCACCGTTTCCTCCTCAATAAACACCACTCCTTTGGTCTCCGTGACTGTACTCTTCACTGGTTCTCATCCTACCTATCCCACCGCTCCTTCAGTGTCACTTACAACTCTACTTCCTCCTCTCCTCTTCCTTTCTCCATTGGGGCCCCCCCAAGGTTCTGTTCTTGGACCTCTCCTTTTCTCAATCTACACCTCCTCCCTGGGTCAGTTGATTGCCTCCCACGGCTTTAAATATCATATCATAATCCTGGACTCTGAACTAACCTTTCGGCCCCATATCCTATCGCTATCCAAAATTTTCCGCCTCAACCCCCACAACATCTCAAAGATTAGCCCCTTCCTAACCAATGTCACCACAAAGCTTCTAATCCACTCCCTGGTCATCTCTAGCCTCGACTACTACAACTCCCTCCTCATTGGCTTACCTCTAAATAGGCTCCTCCCCACTTCAGTCCATCATGAACGCTGCTGCCAGGCTCATCCACCTCACAAACCGCTCAGTGTCTGCTATACCCCTCTGCCAATCCCTCCATTGGTCTCCATTCAGCGTCTGCTACACCCCTCTGCCAATCCCTCCATTGGCTGCCACTCAGTCACTGAATTAAATTCAAGATACTAACTATAACTTGCAAAGCCGTCCACAACCTGGCCCCAGTTACATCACTGACCTAGTCTCAAAATACCAACCTAATCGTTCTCTTCATTCCTCCCAAGACCTCCTGCTCTCAAACTCCCTTGTCACCTCATCCCATGCTCATCCAGGGATCCAGGATATCCTCAGCTTCCTTCAATCCGGCCTGGATCTGTCTCTATCAATCAGCTCTCTTAGAGTCCATGTCTCTGCCTTATCAGCCTGCTCCGGAACATCATGGGCTGTTCACCCACTAATCCGGCAGTTGTTCTGTGGGGCGTCAAGACTCAAGCCCCAAAGAAAACCAAGATTCTCCAAATGCGATCTTCCCCTTGTTCTCGACTCATTGTCTGGACTCAGTGTCACAGGGTCTACCCCCCGCTTTCTTTCAAAGACCTTTCTGCAAAAGTCGCCTTCTTGGACGCTATCACTTCGGCCATAAGGGTTTCTGAGATTTTTTTCCTTGGGTCATGAAGAACCATTCCTGACCTTTTTCCCGAACCGGGTGGTCCTTATCCCTATGCTCGGCTCAAATCCGAAGGTCACTTCAGTGTTCCATGAGAATCAAGAAATCGTCCTACCTACATTCAGGTCTCCAGGGTCCACCGAGGTTCATCCTCTGGATATAGGTGAAATACTGAAGGAATACCTGCAAGCTACTTCCTCATGAAATGGTCTGAATACCTCTTCATTCTGTATTCCGGCAGTAACAGAGAAAAGCGAGCTTCAACCAGGACGATGGCGGCCTGTATCATCCAGTCGATTCAACAGGCTTATAGAGCTAAGGGCTTGACGGCACATTCCACCAGGGGTATGGCGGCTTCGTGGGAGGCAGCCTGGCACGTGGCTCCAGATGTCATCTGCAAAGTGGCCTCTTGGGCCTCCATTAATACTTTTATGTCATTACTGCATAGAGCCTGCTTCTCTATCTTCTGTTTACTTTGGTTTAAGAATCCTGTCAGTGGATGGGGTAAATTAAATCTTTTTTTGTTCAGCAAACCCACCCCGTTTGGTCTGGCTAGTTATTTCCCACACGTAGGCTGCCATGGAGTCTGTCAGGAAAAAGGAAAATTTAATATCAAATACTTACCGTAATTTTCCTTTCCTGATGGACTCCATGACAGACAGAGTTCCCACCCAATTGGTGAAAGAGTTGGCTAGTTACGGAACGCAGTCCCTAGCGGTGCGTTCAAATTTATGTTCAAACATATTTTTATTGATTTTCTTAAAGTTTTATACAAACAGAACACATTTACATACACGAAATACAAACACAGAATACAATATACACAGAATACAATATACAGTCACTCTGAATACATATTTAGCCTTTGATGTTCATTAGGGTTATAATTATTAAATCATCTAGCCTTCATAATTATAGCATATATATAGAGAAATGATTGGACTGTGTTTCAGAAAAACAGAGACAGGACTCCCAATCCCTATAATGAACAGAAAAATGTAGAGAGGGAGACAGAGCTCGCTCTAATGGATGATGGGCTTTTGGGGGGAGATGATGTATCTGTTTAAAGTCAGCTAGTACCACAGTAATTAATATACAAATATAAATTTTATTGAAAACATATACAATATACAGTACAAAAGTTTTGGTCAAACGTCATACTATAACCGTACAAAAGCCTGTGCTATAAAATCAGTTGTGATCAGCCAACATGTTTCGCTTATTTTGCTTCATCAGGGCATTATAGACATCACAGATTTCATCTGGTCTATTACAGACAGGAGGGCCACTAAATACTCATTCCTACAGCCACATGTCTCTCTAGGAATGGCCTGGAGCAAGTTGACCCATGGATGCCAGATCCTAATGGGCGATGCCGATGGGCGAACTGGAACGTGTAAAAAACAGGTGATGGAGGTGCGGGGTGCGTCAATCTGATTGACGCACCCCGCAGTGCTCAACCGGGACTAGAGCTCTTGGACTGCCACTGCATTCAGCAGGATTCGGCAGCCCGTGCACGTACCGTTCTAAGACCATCACCTGTTTTTTACACGGTCCAGTTACCCCATCGGCATCGCCCATTAGGATCTGGCATCCATGGGTCAACTTGCTCCAGGTGATTCCTAGAGAGACATGTGGCTGTAGGAATTAGTATAGAGGGGCAGGCCCACCAGAGATGGGATAAATTACCTTTATCAACATTGCAACGCCAGCATCGATCGGATTTTGATGGAAAAATTCAATTTAAATTAGCCGGAGAGCGGTACCATCTAGATAACAATTTGAAATTACGTCCTTGGGTACCACAAGCTATTGAGAATTTATGAGTATTGATAAAAAATTGATCCCAATCTTCCTCTTGTATTAACTGGTTTAGTTCCAGCTTTCATTTGGATGTATATGGTGGTAAACCAGATGAGTTAAGAGCAGGGCTTTTTTTAAGCTGGAACTTGGTGGAACTCAGTTCCACCACCTCTGGCTCGGGCCCTCTGCTTCCTGTTATCGCTTGTAAACACAGAAGTCCGGCTTCTGTGTTTACAAGTGGCAGTTTGTCTCCCAATGGCTGCCACTGAGTGCAAGATGGGGGGTAAGGGAGATGCAGGTGCCCAGGGTACAGTGCATATGTCCCTTTAAGTCCCTCCCACTGTTAGTGAAATTTGACCACACCCACAATTTGATGCGGTTTGGAGGGTGTGTGTGTGGGGGGGGGGGGGTGAGAGGGGGTTTTGGGGGCTTGTGGTTGAGTTCCTGTACCTATTTTTTGTGAAAAAAAGCCCTGGTTAAAGTGGAGTTCCACCCATTTTTACAACTCTTCAGCATCCCTCACTAAACTGTGCACTGTAAACGAATTGGATATTTTTTTTTTTTCTCAGCACCTCCTGTATATTTGCTGAATTCTGTATATGAAATTTACTATTACTCAGCAATTTGAATCGAGTATGCATATGTACACTATGATAATACTTCATTATATGCTTTTCCATATGATGTTTATCACCTATATGTATTATACTTTTTATATTTTTTATTCCAATAAAACTGACCACGTTTTCTACACAAAGTCTACCAACTCATTTAAAGTCCCAAATTTCCCTTTTTGTTCCACTGATGATAAAGTCCCAACCCCCCTTATTTGATTATTTGCTGAATTCATTTTTCGCTTCCTCCTCCCTGGCCGTGGCCCATCGCATCATTTCCTGTTTGCAATGCCTTCTGGGAAGGGGCGGCAACTTCCTCTGACACTGCCGTTGCTATGGAAACCTGACCTGAAACCTATTACACTGCTTGTGCTGCACTGAGCATGTGCGAGATCTGCAAGGATGAGATCCAGGAAGAAATACAGTCTGGCTTCAGATGCCCACACTTAAGATGGCCACGGCCTGCTGTAAGTTTATAAAATAACAAACTACTGCTGTAAACTAACAAAACAGACCTTAGTTTACAGACTAACTTTACTAGAATACATTAAGCTTGTGTATTATAGGGGTATTTTTATTTAAAAAGTATAATTTCGGCTGGAACACCACTTTAAGAGTAGATAATAACGTGTAAATCTTAGATATAGTGTGTATTGGTGGTTCTAGAGATTTGCCTAGCTGCTCAAAGTCTGTAAGCGGACGATGAATAGAATATTTTGGATTCAAAGAAGAGTAAAAACTTTGCAATTGTAGATAAACAAACCCCATACCTTTCCTCTGATCATGTAAAGTTTGACAATTTTCAAATGGCATAAAGGTACCCTCCAAAATGATATGTCTAATCTGGGGCCAGTAAGATCTGTCCCAAGTTAGAAGAGCATTTGAATGAGTACCAATAGAAAGAGAAGGATTATCTATTAAAGGAGTGAGTGGAGATGGAATAGAAGACAAAGGAAATCATTTTAAATAACAATGCCAACACTCCAAATCCATATAAACAAGCAAAGGCCAAGAGGAATGTGATCCTACATCCTTGACACTGAGCCATAGAGCAGCTTTAGGATTCGGTGGAGAAGAACCTATTTCCGAGCGGACCCATTGCTTATCGTCGGGATGATGGAACCGATCCAAAACACGAGTAAATATCGCTACTTTATAATAACACTCGAAATCTGGCAAACCTGCTCCTCCGCCAACTTTAGATCGACAGAGTGTTTTCCAGTTAATTCGAGGTTTAATATTTCTCCAGATAAATTGCGATAATAGTTTGTTCGATTTTTAAAAAAAATGTTTTGGGTATTTTAATATTTAAGGTTTGAAACAGATACAAATACTTCGGGAGAATATCCATCTTAATTGATTTAATACGACCAAACCATGATAAAGAAAGCTTCGACCGTAACAGCAATTCGGCTTGTGTTCAAAGTAGAAGTGGAGGGAAGTTTAATTCATAGGGAGATCTGTTGGAATTTTAACTCCTAGATATTCCACTGCCACTTCTTGCAGGTGAGAAGGAAACAGCAACGCCAGAGAAGAAACCTCATCTCTGGGTAGTGAGATATTCAATAAATCAGATTTAGTTAGATTGACCTTAAGATTGCTTAAATATCCAAACAAATTAAATTCTTTTAGAGCAGAGGGGATGCTAATCCTTGGTAATGTTATATAAAGTAAAACATCATCTGCATAAAGTGATATTTTGTAATCTATTTCACTAATAGTAATACCATGTATAGAGGGGTCATTACGTATAGCTATCGCTTTCTCCACATATTGACTTACTGACATTAAATTAGAGGGCTGAATGATACTTACTTTACATTTTTTTCTCATATGTAGTTTAAAGCTTGTGTTGCTCAATTTTGGTTCTATTAATAGTATCTTTCCCTTGCTTCTCCTTTCCTTTTTTTCTTCTTTTTTTTTTCCATCCTATTATCCTCATACATGAGATCATTTACCAGTATTGATACTTCAGTCACACATTGTTTATTTTTCTTATAATATCACCTTTTTTTTGTGTATAGACTATATTTACTCTATACGTGAAGAAATCACGAGTTACTGTTTATTTACCTGGATCACTCTAAGATTCGTCAAACATTCCCTCTATTCCCTCATTCCCTCTATTCTGTAAATTGATAATTCATTGTCTTAAGATCATGCCCCCCATTCGTCCACAGTTTGATCCCATTTGGGGTGATCGGGTGGTCTGGAGGCATGACTCAACTGATGTGCAGATAACTGAGGGAATTTTATTCATTTTTATTTTTCTTCATTTTTATTTTTATACTTCTTAGAGTCTTATATTAGGATCGCGTTTGTTCTTGATTCTTTTTTAACTTCTTTTACATATATTTAAGCTCTTTCTTGTATTATCTAAATGAGATGGTATCATCAATTGTATGACAATGTTTCTTAATTTCTGAATCTTATGTACATGTCAATATGATGTTATATTCTTCCTTTTATTGTAAATTCAATAAACATATTGAACAAGACATAGAAATCTCCAATTTAATCGGTGGAAAGCCTTTTCGGCATCTATTGATAGCAGGCACGCCGGAATTTGTCGTTTCTGTGCCAAAGAGATCAATGAAGAGTGTTGCTGGTGTTATCTGGAGTCTCTCTATTCTTCACAAAGCTGGTCTGGTCTGTATGAATAACTTGAGGCAACAAAGGTGGAAGCCTATTTGCAATAAGTTTAGCATAGAACTTTATATCACGATTCAGCAGTGAGATAGGGCGATAAACATTTGGATCTGTTTCATCCTTACCTGGTTACAAAATTCTAATTTGTGGGTATGGGGTCCTATAGAATTGGAGAGGAGGCGGGGTTAACCCACACGTAGTCTGCCATGGAGTCCATCAGGAAAGGAAAATTACGATATTTGATACTAAATTTTCCGTTTTATATATTCATCATGTAGTTTTGCTCTAATGTAAACCTGGGAGCGATCAATGTATTGCTTTTATTGCTCTGAGATGTTTACTGTTTTTTATGACTTCATATTACATAATTACAGTTTACCTCTCAAAGGTGGCCGATAAGACAGTTTATAGGTCCGTGTTTTCTCAAAGAGATAAACAGAAGCTTCTCCCCCTTTCACCGAACATTTATGTATTGAACTATTTTGAGTCTTTTTTATATATATATATAATTTTTTATTGTTTACATAACATCTTCAAATTAACATTTATTGGAGAGTGCCCCCCATGACACCGGTTTTGTAGAGCATCCTGAGATTTCTCAAATCACAGCAACAGTGGTTTTCGTTTCAAGTTGTCAGAGAGGAGGGAGGAGGAGTCACTACTCTTTCAGCCATGTGGCCACCAGCATTCCACCCACTGACACCAATGATGGGGCACTATTCCTCCCACTGATACCAATGATGGGACACTATTCCTCCCACTGATACCAATGATGGGACAATATTCCTCCCACTGACACCAATGATGGGACAATATTCCTCCCACTGATACCAATGATGGGACACTATTCCTCCCACTAATACCAATGATGGGACAATATTCCTCCCACTAATACCAATGATGGGACACTATTCCTCCCACTAATACCAATGATGGGACACTATTTCTCCCACTGACACCAATGATGGGACACTATTCCTCCCACTAATACCAATGATGGGACACTATTCCTCCCACTGACACCAACAATGGGTCACTATTCCTCCCACTGACACCAATGATAGGTCACTTTTCCTCCCACTGATACCAATGATGGGACACTATTCCTCCCACTGATACCAATGACGGGACACTATTCTACCCACTGACACCAATGATGGAACACTATTCCTCCCACTGACACCAATGATGGGACACTATTCCTCCCACTGATACCAATGATGGGGCACTATTCCTCCGACTGATACCAATGACGGGGCACTATTCCTCCCAGATACCAATGATGGGGCACTATTCCTCTCACTGATACCAATGATGGGGCACTATCCCTCCCACTGATACCAATGATGGGGCACTATTCCTCCCACTGATACCAATGATTGGGCACTATTCCTCCCACTGATACCAAGGATGGGGCACTATTCCTCCCACTGATACCAATGATGGAACACTATTCCTCCCACTGACACCAATGATGGGACACTATTCCTCCCACTGATACCAATGATGGGGCACTATTCCTCAGACTGATACCAATGACGGGGCACTATTCCTCCCAGATACCAATGATGGGGCACTATTCCTCTCACTGATACCAATGATGGGGCACTATTCCTCCCACTGATACCAATGATGGGGCACTATTCCTCCCACTGATACCAAGGATGGGGCACTATTCCTCCCACTGATACCAATGATGGGGCACTATTCCTCCCACTGACACCAATGATGGGACACTATTCCTCCCACTGACACCAATGATGTGGCACTATTCCTCCCACTGATACCAATGATGGGGCACTATTCCTCCCACTGATACCAATGATGGGGCACTATTCCTCCCACTGATACCAAGGATGTGGCACTATTTCTCCCACTGACACCAATGATGGGGCACTATTCCTCCCATTGACACTGATAATGGATACCCTGTGGATTTATAAGCTGTGTGCATATTCTGAGCTTCAGTTCTGTAAAACCACTGTTGTTTTTTGTTTTTTTTTTAAAGCTAATGTCAGTCTGATAAGCACGCAAATAGAAACCTATTTTATATGTAATCTACAGAGAAAAAACATTGAATTGTGTTAGTTTTAAAATAATTAATGTTACTGCAAAAAGTATACATTTTTTCAATAATAATAATAATAATAATAATAATGGTATACAGTTTATTCTGTAATTTGTCCCATTTATGATAACAGTAAAGTTTCTTTTCTATTACAAAGCATGGCAAAACTATTTATAATTAAAATTACAGTTTTTTATTTATTTATTTTTATAATTTTACACATTTTTAAAATGTGTCACTAAAAAAATTTAAATAACAATATAAAAAATAAAAAGTCTAAGGGTCGGTTCACACTGGGGCGACTTGGGATCTGACTTGTACGCCCTCAAGTCGCCCCAAGTCGCCCCAGAAAGAGATTCAATGGGAGTGAACGCTAGCGTCTTAATAGACACTACTGAAGTCGCTCCGACTTCAGAGCGTACTCCCTGTACTACTTGGATCCGACTTGGTAGGCGACCTGTACCATAGAAATCAATGGAAGTCGCCTCCAAGGCGGATCTCTCTGTAAAGTCAAGCGACTTTGCAGGGAAAACCCCTCCCTCCCCCCCTCCCTCCCAGAGAGCTGATTGCCCTGTGATTGGCCACAGCCGAAGTCGCCTGTCATGGAGGCGACTTCAAGTCGCCTTGTAATTTGCTAAAGTCGCGCTGAAGTCGCGTCGAAACCTCGTTGAAGTCGCTGTGCAAAGTCGCGCTGAAGTCGCGTTGCCCCTGTGTGAATCAACCCTTAGTATTAATGGTAATAAATACAAATAAAAATAAACACCAGGAAGGAGGTCTGATTGGGGTTACCTAAGGGTATTGAAGGGGTTAATTAGAAACACATTTAATGTATTTATTTTTTGAACTTGCAGGAGAGCTGAGAGCAGATCGAAGGTCACCGCTACGAACGAACAATATAAAAATGTTGTGAGCGTCCATTTAGAGAGGAGCTGATTTACACACAAGATATGATTTGCTAATATTTGCCGCCGGGGATTTGCATCGGAGAGAGAAAATCTCGTACAATCTAAATATTTGCAAGTTTTTTTTAAGGGCATACATTGTACGTCCTCCAACCACACACAAAGGTTAAAAAAGAAAAATAGCCAAACTCGATTGACTACAAGGTCTTCTTCAGTGCTCACTAGTTCTTTTTTTTTTTTTCAAATGATGTTTAAATGAATAGATTATTGCCAATTGATTAACACAGAGATGATATAATCTATGCCCAGAACACTTTAGGATCATTATGTAATAATCTATTGCGTAGGAGATATGTCCTGAGAAATGTCATCCAAGTTGCAGATAGGCTGTAAGTGATTAAATACAAAGTAACAATTGTTACATCATTTTAGTTCATTGCTTTGTAGATCAAAGGGGTGACGATCCATCTGCAGGGGACAAAAAAAACGATTTTTAAATTAAATGTAATTCTATTTAACCCCAAAATTAACCCCAATCAGCCCGAACTCCTCCCTGCCCAAACTCCTCCCTGCCCAAACTCCTCCCTGCCCGAACTCCTCCCTGCCCAAACTCCTCCCTGCCCAAACTCCTCCCTGCCCGAACTCCTCCCTTCCCAAACTCCTCCCTGCCCGAACTCCTCCCTTCCCGAACTCCACCCTGCCCAAACTCCTCCCTGCCCAAACTCCTCCCTGCCCAAACTCCTCCCTGCCCAAACTCCTCCCTGCCCAAACTCCTCCCTGCCCGAACTCCTCCCTTCCCAAACTCCTCCCTGCCCGAACTCCTCCCTTCCTGAACTCCACCCTGCCCAAACTCCTCCCTGCCCAAACTCCTCCCTGCTTGAACTCCTCCCTTCCCGAACTCCTCCCTGCCCGAACTCCTCCCTTCCCGAACTCCTCCCTGCCCAAACTCCTCCCTGCCCAAACTCCTCCCTGCCCAAACTCCTCCCTGCCCGAACTCCTCCCTGCCCAAACTCCTCCCTGCCCGAACTCCTCCCTGCCCGAACTCCTCCCTTCCCGAACTCCTCCCTGCCCGAACTCCTCCCTTCCCGAACTCCTCCCTGCCCGAACTCCTCCCTTCCCGAACTCCTCCCTGCCCGAACTCCTCCCTGCCCGAACTCCTCCCTGCCCGAACTCCTCCCTTCCCGAACTCCTCCCTGCCCGAACTCCTCCCTGCCCTTCTCTCCTTGACTATTGTTTTTCTGCTGATTTCTTTTTCCCATTAATATTTAAACCTAATTTTCCTTTTCATTCATTTTGTTTATTTATTTTCAGTGTAACTCACCGGCCACTTTATTAGGTACACCCGTTCCAATGCTCGGTAACACAAATTGCTAATCAGCCAATCACACGGCAGCGACTCAATGCATTTAGGCATCTAGATGTGGTAAAGACAACTTGCTGCATCAGAATGGGGGGAAGAAAGGAAATTGAAGTGACTTTGAACGTGGCATGGTTGTTGGTGGCAGATGGGCTGGTCTGAGTATTTCTGGGATTTTCACACACAACCATCTCTCGGGATTATAGAGAATGGTGGGGAAAAGAGAAAATATCCAGTGAGCGGCAGTTGTGTGGAGGAAAATGCCTTGTTGAGGTCAGAGGTCAGAGGAGAATGGGCAGCCTGGTTCCAGATTATAGAAAAACAACAGGATATCAAATAACCCCTCGTTACATCCAAGGTATGCAGAATACCATCTCTGAACACACAACACATCCAACCTTGAAGTAGATGGGCTACAGCAGCAGAAGACCACACCGGGTGCCACTCCTGTCAGCTAAGAACAGGAAACTAAGGCTACAATTGGCACAGGATCACCAACATTGGACAATAGAAGATTGTCCATCCCTTTATGACTACAGTGTCCCCATCTTCTGATCTTCCAGCAGGATAATGCTCCATGTCACAAAGCTCCAATCATCTCACCACTGGACAATGAGGTCCCTGTCCTCCAATCATCTCACCACTGGACAATGAGGTCCCTGTCCTCCAATCATCTCACCACTGGACAATGAGGTCCCTGTCCTCCAATCATCTCACCACTGGACAATGAGGTCCCTGTCCTCCAATGGCCGCCACACTCACCACATCTCATCCAATAGAGCACTAAGAGGTCGATTTACTAAACCTGGAGAGGGCAAAATCTGGTGCAGCTCTGCATAGAAACCAATCAGCTTCCAGGTTTTATTGCCAAAGCTTCATTGAACAAGCTGAAGTTGAAAGCTGATTGGCTCCCATGCACAGCTGCACCAGATTCTGAGTGCTCCAGTTTTAGTAAATCTCCCCCTAAGTGTCATTTCTGTCTGCTGCCTCCTCCCTCTGCTATCAGAATGAGTCACTTCTGACAAGTTTTCCTGACACCAAGAGATAAAAAGGTGACAGGGGGCGGAGCTCCAGCTGATTGACAGCCTCAGCTCTGTTCCTGTTTGCTGTGTAAAGGGGGGGGGGGGTGACCCTTCCCTCCAATTAGCTCTCACTAAGCTCTGCAGAGTGTAACTTCAGCTCCCCGCCCCCTGCTTTCTGAAAACTCAGACAAGCTGTATAAATTCTGGACTTTGAATGGTGGCTGTAGAGGAGAGAGAGATGAAGATAAAGAGGTACAACTTTGTTTGATCTCTGTGTATCACCTGAGGACAGTCACTGCAGTGGGGATATGGGGGGTTTACAACCACTTGAAGGCAAAGGAACAGTAGCTGGAATTGTATTCTTGGGTTGATTGGAAACCAGTGGATGGAGTCATCTTATGAACTGGGAGGAGATTTACTAAAGGCAAATAGACTTTGCACCAGTGAGGGCTGCTGGTATATTCCCCCTCCCCCCCCCCCCCAGTTGGTCGGTGGGGTCACAGGCACCCCCCCAGTCGGTCGGTAACCAGCCCTGCTCTTACCCCATCTAGGTCGCAGGCAGTGCTTCCTCCAGGCGGCGGCTTCCCCTGCGCCTCCTCCTCAGCGGCCAATAGGATCGCTTCTCCGCTTGGCCAATCGGGTGACGGGTCTCAGGAACAGCTTCCTGATTGGCCGGGAGGAGAATCAAGAAGACAATTAGAGCCTCCGACTCTAATCACCTGCTTCTAAAAAAGAAAAAGACCCCTTTGGAATCCCTGCGTCTGGCGCCCTGCATGTAGATTAGGGGGCCGGGCGCCTGGATTAGGGGGCGGCCCCCCCTGCGCCCCGTATGGATGGGCCGCCACTGCAGTTGTTCCAGAGCTTAGTAAATGAGGTAAGGGTTCACTTTACGAAGAACACCCAATCATATGCAAGGAACATTTTCATGCATTTTTGCTTGTATATGATTGGATGATGGAAGTCAGCAGAGCTTCCACTCATGTACTAAGCTCTGGAGCAACCACACCTGCAGAGTACACAGTCCCCCCAATGTGTCTTTATATCAGTAGTAGGGTACAAATGAAGCTCTGATGTCATTTTTACTGACATTTGCTGTTAAATTACATTTGTTGCAATCCACGCGAATGTAGCGGATGGGCCCCCCCCGCTGCGTGTCGTCCTAAGACGCAGTGACAGTCCCCCCAGAGAGGGAGCCATCATGTCAGATAAGGTTTTACAAGGGTGACACTGAAATGTTTGTGCTCCAGATGAGGTTTATTGTACCTCCAGCCTGGGATGGCGCTCTCAAAGGTGAAAATGATAAGGCGGTTTATGGTTGCCGGGTTATCAGACACAAGCCGGGGATATAAAAGCCGAGCCGGGAGATACAAGGCGTCTTCTCCAGCGATCGACAGCGACTTCTGGAGGAACCTTCCATGAGACTCCAACTATGGGGGGACAATATAGAGCGACCCTCCGCCTGCTGACTCTGCTTCTTCTACATCTGGTCAGAGGTAAGTCACAGACAAGTTCTTATCGGGAACTTTATCACTTATGACTTTAGGACCCCCTCCAGTCCTTGGCACCCCCCCCCCTCCCCCCTGGTATGTTCCATCAACGCACACGCGCAGTTTTTCGCAAATTGTATTAAAGCGCTATTAAACCCAAAGCTAAAAATTTTCATATATTGCAGCTCATCGATCGTTAGATGAGGCGGCTGCATTCGTTTTCTTTTTTTAAGCTTTTCCCCCCTCTGTTTTCTCCTGGTGATCGGACCAGCAGCACATCTCCTGTATAAGAGCCCCACCACTCTAGGATTGGGCACTTTCCCCTTGGCGGCACTGGGGTTGTGGGTTCAAATCCCAACCACGGCACTACCTGCATGGAGTTTGCATGTTCTCCCTGCGCCTGCGTGGGTTTCCTCCGGGTACTCCGGTTTCCTCCCACATTACAAAGACACGCTGGGAGGTTAATTGGCTTCGGACTAAATAGGCCCTATATGAGTATGTATGAATGTGAGTTAGAGCTCCTCGAGATACAAAGTAACATTGTTTATAAACATTGCTCACACGGGAGATGGAGAGACACAAAGTAACATTGTTTATAAACACTGATCAGATGGGAGATAGAGGGATACAAAGTAACATTGTTTATAAACATTATTTAGACAGGAAATAGAGAGATACAAAGTTACATTGTTTATAAACATTGATCAGACGGGAGATAGAGAGATACAAAGTAACATTGTTTATAAACATTGATCAGACAGGAGATAGAGAGATACAAAGTAACATTGTTTATAAACATTGATCAGACAGGAGACAGAAAGATACAAAGTAACATTGTTTATAAACATTGATCAGATGGGAGATAGAGAAATACAAAGCAACATTGTTTATAAACATTGATCAGATGGGAGATGGAGGGATACAAAGTAACATTGTTTATAAACATTGATCAGACTGGAGATAGAGGGATACAAAGTAACATTGTTTATAAACATTGATCAGATGGGAGATAGAGAAATACAAAGTAACATTGTTTATAAACATTGATCAGAGAGGAGATGGAGGGATACAAAGTAACATTGTTTATAAACATTAATCAGACAGGAGATAGAGAAATACAAAGTAAGATTGTTTATAAACATTGATCAGACAGGAAATAGAGAGATACAAAGTAACATTGTTTATAAACATTGATCAGACGGGAGAGAGAAAGAGATACAAAGTAACATTGTTTATAAACATTGCTCAGATGGGAGATAGAGAGATACAAAGTAACATTGTTTATAAACAATGATCAGACGGGAGATAGAGAGATACAAAGTAACATTGTTTATAAACATTATTTAGACCGGAGATAGAGAGATACAAAGTAACATTGTTTATAAACGTTGATCAGACGGGAGATGGAGAGATACAAAGTAACATTGTTTATAAACATTATTTAGACCGGAGATAGAGAGATACAAAGTAACATTGTTTATAAACGTTGATCAGACGGGAGATGGAGAGATACAAAGTAACATTGTTTATAAACATTATTTAGAAAGGAGATAGAGAGATACAAAGTATAAAAATTAAAAATATGTAAAAAAAATGCTGCTGCAATTTCTGGGGCTTTTCCTCCAACTCAATGAACACTTCACATAGAATGCTGAATAATGTATTATTATTCACACAGAACACCAGGTACTGCTTGTGTTGAGCTGGGTTTTAGGGTGTAGCAGGGCGCTATACAAGATAAACAGATTGAGCGCTGGTTTAGGGATGACACAATCGTGTGCTCACAAATGTCTGACACAGATCAGCCCCTGCTGCAGCCTCTCACCTCGTGACTTTCTATGAAGTCTGATCACTGGCGGGACTGGGGAAATGCTTCCTCCTGCTTGCAGCAGACTGATGACATCATCCCGGCCAGGGCAATGATACGGATTCTATAAATTGTGACAATTTTAAGAATTTCTTCGGACTTGTAAAGATCCTGAAAGTTGTCTGAATCCTTCGATTTTGCAGAGAGAACCTCCGAAAACTTCTGATGAGGACAATAAACAATCATTTCAAGTCATTATCTGAGGCACGAATGTTCGATAAACATAAAAAACAATAAAATCTCTGCAATCTGCGGATCATGTGTGAAATTCTCTGCCGGCTCCAAAGAAAACAAATAAGAAATTCACATTTATTTACCTGAAAAAAATGCATTTAAAGTTTTTTTTTTTTTTTTAAATGTGACTTTTCCTTTAATATAAGAGAGAAGAAGACTTTGTGATCCCTTATCTATGGGGAGAAGAATTAAACACTGTTATAGGGCAGGGAGGGGGGCAGAAGGGACACGTGCCCTGCACAGAACTTTATTATATACTAGGGGGGCGCACTGGGACTTTATTTACCTTCTCCAGCAGAGGGGAGATGGGGGTCCCCTTTAATCACCCCCTGCATTCCTCTTGGGTGAGGGTCCCCTTCTACAAGAGGTGGGGAGGGGGGTTCCTGTATTCCTGGATGGGGGTCCCCTCCAATATCCCCCTGTACTCCTTATGGATGGGGGTCCCCTCGAATGCATTCCCCCCTGGATGGGGTCTCTTTCTACTAGAGGCGGGGAGGGGGGTTCCTGTATTCCTAGATGGGGGTCCCCTCTAATCACCCCCTGTACTCCTCCTGGATAGGGGTCCCCTCCCATCACCCCTTGCATTCCTCCTGGATGAGGCTCCCTTTCTACTAGAGGAGAGGAGGGGTTCCTGTATTCCTGGATGGGGGTCCCCTCTCATCACCCCTTGCACTCCTCCTTCATGGGGGTCCCCTTCTGCTGGAGGTGGGGAGGGGGGTCTTTTATTCCTGGATGGGGGTCCCCTTGTACACAGTTTGATATCTTTGCTCTCGGCAGCAGATGACCTTGTCCCCCCAATGGTTATGGGGGTCACAAGGGGTGCCGATCTTTTACTCTTCATGTGATCTTTGTTGAGCAACCTCCTTTCTTTGTGTGTATATGGGGCTTTGGTGATGTCAGAGCGGGGGGGCGGAGCTGGGAACACACTGGCCGGCCCTTTTCACGTTCATTCAGCAGGTAGGCTAAATCCATGGAGACATTACTGATCCAAAATACAGATGTTGGACGGGGGCATCAAAATATATTTTATATAAAACAACCCCCCCCCATTGTAGGATGAATAAGTTGTGTCGCTTAAAGAGAACCCGTCATAAAACACTTCGGCTGCCACTAGTGACCTCTCCTTCTGAATAGAATATTTGTTTGGCCGGTTCTGATACTTTGTGTGTCACTGCAGATCAATCTGAGTTCAGTCTGCCGGCTCTGAGCATTTGACAGAAGGGGGTCAGCGATGGGGGTCTTGTATATGACCCGTGACAGGTCCCCTTTAACTGCTTCATTCTCAACTCTGCAAGGTCCAAACAAAACACAAAACCCGACAAAGGTTCACATGAATTGTCTCTGCTGGACAACCAAAGTTATATATTGTTTTCTAGATGTATTCATTTTATTGTGCGATGTTCTGGGGAAGGGCTCCGAGGACACGGAGGGTGTGTGTGCCAGCCTGCCCCAGTGTGCCCCAGCATGCCCCAGCCTGCCCCAGCCTGCCCCCAGCATGCCCCAGCCTGCCCCAGCCTGCCCCCAGCATGCCCCAGCCTGCCCCCAGCATGCCCCAGCTTGCCCCAGCCTGCCCCCAGCATGCCCCAGCCTGCCCCAACGTGCCCCAGCCTGCCTCAGCATGCCCCAGTGTGCCCCAGCCTGCCCCAGCGTGCCTTAGCCTGCCCCAACCTGCCCCAGTGTGCCCCAACGTGCCCCAGCCTGCCCCCAGCGTGCCCCAGCCTGCCCCAGCGTGCCTTAGCCTGCCCCAACCTGCCCCAGTGTGCCCCAACGTGCCCCAGCCTGCCCCCAGCGTGCCCCAGCCTGCCCCAGCACGCCCCCAGCCTGCCCCAGCCTGCCCCAGCGTGCCCCAGCCTGCCTCAGCGTGCCCCAGTGTGCCCCAGCCTGCCCCAGCGTGCCTTAGCCTGCCCCAACCTGCCCCAGTGTGCCCCAACCTGCCCCAGTGTGCCCCAACGTGCCCCAGCCTGCCCCAGCCTGCCCCCAGTGTGCCCCATCCTGCCCCAATGTGCCCCAGCCTGCCCCCAGCGTGCCCCATCCTGCCCCAACGTGCCCCAGCCTGCCCCAACGTGCCCCAGCCTGCCCCAACGTGCCCCAGCCTGCCCCAACGTGCCCCAGCCTGCCCCAACGTGCCCCAGCCTGCCCCAGCGTGCCCCCAGCATGCCCCAGCCTGCCCCAGCGTGCCCCCAGCATGCCCCAGCCTGCCCCAGCGTGCCCCAGCCTGCCCCAGCGTGCCCCCAGCATGCCCCAGCCTGCCCCAACGTGCAGGCTGGGCCCCAACGTGCCCCAGCGTGCCCCATCCTGCCCCAACGTGCCCCAGCCTGCCCCAACGTGCCCCAGCCTGCCCCAACGTGCCCCAGCCTGCCCCAACGTGCCCCAGCCTGCCCCAGCCTGCCCCAGCGTGCCCCCAGCATGCCCCAGCCTGCCCCAACGTGCCCCAGCCTGCCCCAGCCTGCCCCAGCGTGCCCCCAGCATGCCCCAGCCTGCCCCAACGTGCCCCAGCCTGCCCCAGCATGCCCCCAGCCTGCCCCAGCGCGCCCCATGGCACACTCGCTCTCAGTTTGCTTCCCCATCATTAGCGATAAACATCACAGAATTTATTTAGGGCGAGATTTTTATGTCACCACAGAGCGACCGCCAACAAAGATCATTAATGTGACATTCGCCGCAATTAACCTCAATGACTGCTGGCTAAAAATCCCAAAATATCTCTACCGGGGGCGAAAACATCAATTTCAGGCTAAAAAATAAATAAATAAATATAAATAAATGTTTAAAACTCTATAAGTAAAAACTAAATTATTTCTTTCCACCCTCATCTTTATCTCTTAATGGATCATTTACAATGTAGCTCTATTCATCTGCTACATCTTACCTGGAGATCGTGGTGACCCCCAGCCAGAACTAGAGGGGTCCATCGGGTGACAACGCTCTCCTAGTGGTTGGGAATGCAGCCGTGACGTTGTCACTCCACTGTACAAAAAAGAACCAAAATGAACAATCAGTAGCCAGTGACATCATTGGCAGCATATTATCCATCCCCGAACTGAGTACCATTGCTATTGCCTGTGCTGTCCTCTGGAGGCATTGCATGCTGGGAAATGGATATTCAAGGATGCCGGGCTACACAGAACAGCATTGCAGTCCTGCATAGAGGCCCTTTGAAAGCCCTGCTAAATGTGGCTGCACAGGATGATGGAAAAGCATTGTATTCCACGACTTAAAGAGTAACTCCACTTTAGTTGAGCAAAAAAAAAAAAACCTTCCCCCTCTGGGTGATCCCTGTACATTGCAGGGAATAAACCCCTCCCCCTCTGGGTAATCTCTGTACATTGCAGGGAATAAACCCCTCCCCCTCCAGGTGATCTCTGTACATTGCAGGGAATAAACCCCTCCCCCTCTGGGTGATCTCTGTACATTGCAGGGAATAAACCCCTCCCCCTCCAGGTGATCTCTGTACATTGCAGGGAATAAACCCCTCCCCCTCTGGGTGATCTCTGTACATTGCAGGGAATAAACCCCTCCCCCTCTGGGTGATCTCTGTACATTGCAGGGAATAAACCCCTCCCCCTCTGGGTAATCTCTGTACATTGCAGGGAATAAACCCCTCCCCCTCCAGGTGATCTCTGTACATTGCAGGGAATAAACCCCTCCCCCTCTGGGTAATCTCTGTACATTGCAGGGAATAAACCCCTCCCCCTCCGGGTGATCTCTGTACATTGCAGGGAATAAACCCCTCCCCCTCTGGGTGATCTCTGTACATTGCAGGGAATAAACCCCTCCCCCTCTGGGTGATCTCTGTACATTGCAGGGAATAAACCCCTCCCCCTCTGGGTAATCTCTGTACATTGCAGGGAATAAACCCCTCCCCCTCCAGGTGATCTCTGTACATTGCAGGGAATAAACCCCTCCCCCTCTGGGTGATCTCTGTACATTGCAGGGAATAAACCCCTCCCCCTCTGGGTGATCTCTGTACATTGCAGGGAATAAACCCCTCCCCCTCTGGGTAATCTCTGTACATTGCAGGGAATAAACCCCTCCCCCTCTGGGTGATCTCTGTACATTGCAGGGAATAAACCCCTCCCCCTCCGGGTGATCTCTGTACATTGCAGGGAATAAACCCCTCCCCCTCCGGGTGATCTCTGTACATTGCAGGGAATAAACCCCTCCCCCTCCGGGTGATCTCTGTACATTGCAGGGAATAAACCCCTCCCCCTCCGGGTAATCTCTGTACATTGCAGGGAATAAACCCCTCCCCCCTCTGGGTGATCTCTGTACATTGCAGGGAATAAACCCCTCCCCCTCCGGGTGATCTCTGTACATTGCAGGGAATAAACCCCTCCCCCTCCGGGTGATCTCTGTACATTGCAGGGAATAAACCCCTCCCCCTCCGGGTGATCTCTGTACATTGCAGGGAATAAACCCCTCCCCCTCCGGGTAATCTCTGTACATTGCAGGGAATAAACCCCTCCCCCCTCTGGGTGATCTCTGTACATTGCAGGGAATAAACCCCTCCCCCTCTGGGTGATCTCTGTACATTGCAGGGAATAAACCCCTCCCCCTCCGGGTGATCTCTGTACATTGCAGGGAATAAACCCCTCCCCCTCCGGGTGGTCTCTGTACAATGCAGGGAATAAACCCCTCCCCCTCCGGGTGATCTCTGTACATTGCAGGGAATAAACCCCTCCCCCTCTGGGTGATCTCTGTACATTGCAGGGAATAAACCCCTCCCCCTCTGGGTGATCTCTGTACATTGCAGGGAATAAACCCCTCCCCCTCTGGGTGATCTCTGTACATTGCAGGGAATAAACCCCTCCTCCTCTGGGTGATCTCTGTACATTGCAGGGAATAAACCCCTCCCCCTCCGGGTGATCTCTGTACATTGCAGGGAATAAACCCCTCCCCCTCCGGGTGATCTCTGTACATTGCAGGGAATAAACCCCTCCCCCTCCGGGTGATCTCTGTACATTGCAGGGAATAAACCCCTCCCCCTCCGGGTGATCTCTGTACATTGCAGGGAATAAACCCCTCCCCCTCTGGGTAATCTCTGTACATTGCAGGGAATAAACCCCTCCCCCTCTGGGTGATCTCTGTACATTGCAGGGAATAAACCCCTCCCCCTCTGAGTGATCTCTGTACATTGCAGGGAATAAACCCCTCCCCCTCTGAGTGATCTCTGTACATTGCAGGGAATAAACCCCTCCCCCTCCGGGTGATCTCTGTACATTGCAGGGAATAAACCCCTCCCCCTCCGGGTGATCTCTGTACATTGCAGGGAATAAACCCCTCCCCCTCCGGGTGATCTCTGTACATTGCAGGGAATAAACCCCTCCCCCTCTGGGTAATCTCTGTACATTGCAGGGAATAAACCCCTCCCCCTCTGGGTGATCTCTGTACATTGCAGGGAATAAACCCCTCCCCCTCTGAGTGATCTCTGTACATTGCAGGGAATAAACCCCTCCCCCTCTGAGTGATCTCTGTACATTGCAGGGAATAAACCCCTCCCCCTCCGGGTGATCTCTGTACATTGCAGGGAATAAACCCCTCCCCCTCTGAGTGATCTCTGTACATTGCAGGGAATAAACCCCTCCCCCTCCGGGTAATCTCTGTACATTGCAGGGAATAAACCCCTCCCCCTCTGGGTGATCTCTGTACATTGCAGGGAATAAACCCCTCCCCCTCTGGGTGATCTCTGTACATTGCAGGGAATAAACCCCTCCCCCTCTGAGTGATCTCTGTACATTGCAGGGAATAAACCCCTCCCCCTCTGAGTGATCTCTGTACATTGCAGGGAATAAACCCCTCCCCCTCCGGGTGATCTCTGTACATTGCAGGGAATAAACCCCTCCCCCTCTGAGTGATCTCTGTACATTGCAGGGAATAAACCCCTCCCCCTCCGGGTAATCTCTGTACATTGCAGGGAATAAACCCCTCCCCCTCTGAGTGATCTCTGTACATTGCAGGGAATAAACCCCTCCCCCTCTGAGTGATCTCTGTACATTGCAGGGATTGTAACAAACGTTGTAGCAGATTCCAACCTTTTGTTATTCTGAAGAAATAAAAATAAAAAATCCAAAGCGCCAGAAGAATCTATCTATTGGTATGAATAAGTGATATCATATAAATGAACAGCTGCAGTGAATAAGACTTTGCAAGTGCAAAATGATACTAATAATAAAAATAAATATACAGCGCAAAGTGCCACAAATGTTACATAAATATCACATTTGGAACCTGATGAGACTTTGAAAGATTTGCTATAAAGTCTCATGCAGATCATTTACACCGAGAGCCACAAAGACTTTTATCGCTTCAAGTTTATTGATGTTTGTAACAAATCTTTTGTATGAGACTTTCTAGCAATTTTTTTAAAACGCACCAGTTTTCAAATGTGATATCTATCCAATCTTTGTGGCACTCGGTGTAAATGATCTGCATGGGACTTTATAGCGATTTTTCAAAGTCCCATCAGATTCCAAATGTGATATTTATGTAACATTTGTGGCCCTTAGCGCGGTATATTTATTTTTATTATTCTGAAGAAATCCCTGTGTGTTTCTCTGTGTCCATGTGGGAAAGTGAGTTTAATGGGAGTGGCTTCATAATTATCAACCAGCTGCTGCACCTGCAGTGTTCTAATGAGGAAAGCTGCAGGGTCTGCATCCCATTAGATGTGATTTCCTATTGGGAGTATCTCAACAAAAATGACATTTATGTTGCAGGGGATGCCTGATATCTGACTTGTATCTTAGTGCAGACTTCTGAGGAAATCAGTGAGCCAATCACAGAAGCAGGAAGTGACATTTCTGGGGTGGGGGGGGGCATTCTGTATACATTCTGTGTACAGAGCGCCTCCAGGTGGCCATGTTGCATTTTACAGAAAATTACAGCGGCTGTAGATTAAAAAGGAAAGATCATTTTTAGTAACATTCAATTACAATATGACTTGTGTCACAATTGTAAAAGCTATATATATTTTTTTTAGATTTGCTATTTTTTTTTTCCACGAAAGTGGAGTTACCCTTTAAAGTGTCACTAAACCCACATAGTAAAACTCTCAATAAATGGTGTATTCCATGCCGGTCATACTCACTCATCACTATGAGAATCCTTTTCTGTATTCTGCAAAAATCCTGGTTGATCCCACTGCTCTCTATATTCCCCTTCTGTCCATGTCCCCACTGCAGTTGGGGATTTTGCAGAGCGGTGGTGGCAGTTCTGCACATGCTCAGTTCTCAGTGACTTTCTATGCTGGGTATTTCTTTCCTATCACATCTGAGCAGCCCATGTGACTATAGAGTCACACACTTCTCACAGTGACCGGACACTGGTTCTTGGTTCTTGATTGGATTGATTGATAGCAGTGCAGCCATTGGCTCCCGCTGCTGTCAATCAAATCCAATGCTGCGGGCAGCGGGGGGAGGGGGCGGGGCCGAGTCCTGCATTCTGCGTCTATGGACACAAATGCTGGACTCGGAAGCGTCGCCCCCCCCCCCCCTGGGAGAGCGCTTCTTGTAGGTGGTTATATGATGTGGGGAGGAGCTGATAGCGCCACCGGGGGACCCCAGAAGAGGAGGGGGTCACAGTGGAGGTAAGTATGATATGTGTGTTATTTAAAAAAAAAAAAAAACGAGGGTTTACAATAAAAAGACACAGGCTGGAGGGGCGTGACACAGAAATCTACCCACCATGTTATTGCCAAAAAAATAATAAAGATTTGATTGTTGATATTTGTATGACATTTAAAACAGTTTATTGATATTACTTATATAATTTTACTCTGTATTCCAAAGACTGTTTTTTTTATCATGATCATGTGACCAGCAGCAGAGGATTAGAAGCTCCTCCTACTTATGTTTCCCTGCAGACAGGCTGGGAGAGAGCCGGGTCATGTGACAGGCTGGGAGAGAGCCGGGTCATGTGACAGGCTGGGAGAGAGCCGGGTCATGTGACAGGCTGGGAGAGAGCCGGGTCATGTGACAGGCTGGGAGAGAGCAGGGTCATGTGACAGGCTGGGAGAGAGCCGGGTCATGTGACAGGCTGGGAGAGAGCAGGGTCATGTGACAGGCTGGGAGAGAGCCGGGTCATGTGACAGGCTGGGAGAGAGCCGGGTCATGTGACAGGCTGGGAGAGAGCCGGGTCATGTGACAGGCTGGGAGAGCGCAGGGTCATGTGACAGGCTGGGAGAGAGTTGGGTCATGTGACAGGCTGAGAGAGAGCCGGGTCATGTGACAGGCTGGGAGAGCGCAGGGTCATGTGACAGGCTGAGAGAGAGCCGGGTCATGTGACAGGCTGGGAGAGCGCAGGGTCATGTGACAGGCTGGGAGAGAGCCGGGTCATGTGACAGGCTGGGAGAGCCGGGTCATGTGACAGGCTGGGAGAGAGTTGGGTCATGTGACAGGCTGGGTGAGAGCCGGGTCATGTGACAGGCTGGGGGAGAGTCGGGTCATGTGACAGGCTGGGAGAGCGCAGGGTCATGTGACAGGCTGGGAGAGAGCCGGGTCATGTGACAGGCTGGGAGAGCCGGGTCATGTGACAGGCTGGGAGAGAGTTGGGTCATGTGACAGGCTGGGTGAGAGCCGGGTCATGTGACAGGCTGGGGGAGAGTCGGGTCATGTGACAGGCTGGGAGAGAGCCGGGTCATGTGACAGGCTGGGAGAGCGCAGGGTCATGTGACAGGCTGAGAGAGAGCCGGGTCATCTGACAGGCTGGGAGAGAGCCGGGTCATGTGACAGGCTGGGGGAGAGCCGGGTCATGTGACAGCTGGATATCCAATAGGAAAAAGAGGACTTAGATGGTTTATTTTATTAAAACAATGAAGGCGCCATTATCCATATACAGAAGCAGAAAGGAGAATGTGAATCACATGGTGTGTGTTTAGTATCACTGTAAGGGCCTGTTTACACTGCGAATCCACTGCGGGTTCCTGCATCGCACGTCTCCCGGCGGCAGTTCACACAGCCCTATGCCAACTGCTGGGAGTGTCAGTTAAAAGGTATTGACACCCCCAAAATCCGTTCGCATATTGCAGTGCGGTCTGCAAACCCGTACAGGTATCAGATCGCATAGGTGTGAACACCCATGCGATTCCGATTCTCCTGCCGACCAAATAAAGGTTCCTGTGCGAGTTTTGATGCGATTTCAGCCAAACTATCTGTATGGCTGAAATCGCATCGCACAGAGATCACATGTGAGTTGCACTGCAGAGCGGTGCGAATCACATCCGATCTCAGACATCGCACCAGTGGGATCCGGCCCTCAGTGCGGGTTCACACCAGTGCGATTCCAGTGCCGGTTCCCGCACCGCATAGAACTCGCAGGCAGTTCACACTGCCCTATGCAAAACCACTGGGGGTGTCAATAGAAAGTTAATGACACCCCCAGAGCGGTTCGCATATTGCGGCGCGAACTGTGAATTCGGACAGGAATCGGATCGCATTGGGCTTGAGCATCCATGCCATCCGATTCTGGTGCGGACAAAAAAAAAGGGTCCTTCACGATTTTGGTCCGAATGCGATGCGAATTCAGCCACACAATCTGTGTACAATCTGTATGGCTGCATTCATCGCACGGACATCGCATGTGGTCTGTACAGCAGTGCGGCGCGAATCGCATGCGAAGTCTGACATCGCACAAGTATGAACACTAAGCACTGAGTCCTGTATTATCATTTCCTGGTTATAAATCAAATGTAATCTTTTAAAGTTTTTTTTAAGAGATTAATGATGTGAGCTTAATACAAATGTTATCTTATCAGTAGCGGCTAATGTATGGAAATCCTTGTTTCTATGTATGTTTTGTATGTTGTTTCCATGTATCGCTTGTAAAGACTTTAGTCCCTAGAGGCGGCCATATTTCATTGTGATATACTGTATATAAGTTCTTCTTCCTGCGTATGCAGAGTGACTGTGCTGTGCATTGAGCTGTTTAATCAAAATCTGCAGTAATCTCTCTGCAGAGGTCTGACACACCCCTCAGAGCTGGAGTTCTCCAATCAGCAGGAAGGGGGCGTGATCTTTGCTGATTGCAGAGCTATAGGACTGACCATAGGTGTGCGTAGGGGGTGTGCCTGGGCACACCCTAATCACTACATACAGTGCCGATTCCCCCTACTGCCCGCCCCCCCGTGTTGCCCCCCCCCCCCCACCCGCCCCGTAGTGCTGCTGGCTTTCCCCCTCTCCCCTCTGGCTTCTGCGGGGGATGTTTCAAGATGGAGAGTGGGGGGGAGGGGCTAATCAATATGTAATTTACCGGCCCCTTCCTTTTCTAAATGAACACAATCACTCACTGAGCTTATTCATAACTGAAGCATAGTAACCTATGTTTACTATGTATTAAGAGATTAGGCTGAGTGTCTGGAGGTCCCATGCACCACACCCCTTAGTATTCCAGGAAAAGCAAGTATTGAGGAAATTGGTTTTTTTTTAGGTAATAAAACAACAAAAAATAAATTTTGTATACAAATATTCAAGTTTATTTGTACAAGTTAAAATCGTCAATAAAAAAAATGTAATACATGTACTTGGCAGTTAATCCAGTTTACTCAACATGTTTCGCTATATTTAGCTTCTTCAGGAGATAACTTTTGGATGCTGCACATCAAAAATTAATAAAAAATTAACAAATAACAACTTTTAATATCAATAAACCAAAACTCATAATGGTGCTTACTTTGATAGGTCCCCGGGAGGGATTTGTAGTCCTAATACCCAAATCAGTTTTTAACAATTCAGTGTATTATATACAGTATGTCCTATTCTACGCTTTCTAGTCCTTGGCCTGTCTCTCCCTATGGTATGCTGAGATCTCTCTCCCAAACACTAGTGGTTAAAGCAGAAGTGTCTCCGCTGTCCTTAATTTATACTAGATTGCTTTGATACATCCATTATGACTACAAATCCCTCGTGGGGACCTATCAAAGAAAGCACCATTATGAATCTTTGTTTTATTGATGTTAAAAGTTGTTATTTGTTAATGTTTTATACATTTTTGATATAATTTCACATAGTGTTTTACATGTGCAGCATCCAAAAGTTGGATCTCCTGAAGAAGCTAAATATAGCGAAACATGTTGAGTACACTGGATGAACTGCCAAGTACATGTATAACATTTTATTTTATTGATGATTTTAACTTGTACAAATAAACTTGAATATTTGTATACAAAATGTTTTTTTGTTGTTTGGCACCTAAAAAAACCCAATTTCCTCAATACTTGTGTTTACCATGCTTCAGTATGTTAACCCTTTGCAAATATGCAGCTACTCGACGTCTGGTCTTTAGCACCGGGGGGGGGGTGCATATTTTAGTGAATTGCTGCCAATATACCTGTGCCGAGAGCGTGCTCCTACTAAAAGCTCCCGATCGCTCCTTGTGATTGGGAATTTTCGCATTACATGACCGCCGTCGGTGCCGTGACCATTCATTCACTGTCCAGTGCAGCCGAGGCTGCAGAGAAAGGCATGTGTGTTTGAGCTTTGGGGTGCAAACCCCTAATGCAATAGGCTGCGCCAGGGGCAGATCCAGAGTCTAGTCTCGGGAGGGGCACTGCCCGAAAATAGCTGCCCGGCCCGCCCGCTCTCTCACCCGCCCGCGGAGCCGCCCGCTCTCTCAGTCATTCTCCTGCGGAGCTGCTCGCTCACTCACCCGCCCACTCACTCACCCGCCCATGGAGCCGCCCGCTCTCTCAGCCGCCTGCCCGCCCGCGGAGCCACCTGCTCTCTCTCACCAGCCCACTAACTCATTTGCATCTAATTTCTCAGGGGGGGGGGGGCAATTGCCCCATTGCCCCCCCTGGATTTGCCCCTGGGCTGCGCACACCTATGGGTCTGACTCAGCAAGGGGGTGTGTTGGACCTCTGCAGAGAGACCACTGCTTCCCCCCCCCACAGAAAGCAAGCGTTCCTTCACTGCAGCATGCTGGCAGGGGGCAGGCTTTTCTACTCAGGTTGTTTGGTCTTTCTAAAGAAAACCAAACAGTTCAACTTTTGGACGCTTTTGGTTATCCTGCACCCAGAATAATCACGTCTTATTTCCACCTATTCTCGTTTTAGGTAGCCCTGTTGGAACGGATAACAATGGAGAAGAACTGAGCAGTGACCCGGTAATTATTAATATATTGTAGATTCCTAATTGGTACAGATGACCTCTTTATGTATGTTATCTATAAAACCGTATACATTGTCCAGTGCGACCGATCATATGCCCAAGCGCACGTGTCATCCAGCACAGGAAGGCCGCTCTGCCGCCATATATGTAAGTTATACAGTCGGCAAGAGGTTAATAATGAGAAGAAAAAAATGTTTTGGAAAGTTGGGGGTTCACAGACAGTTTCTATTTCACGTATCCCCAAAACGAGTGTGATGAGGGTAATACAGGGACTGAACAAAACGACGCGTCTCATCATTTTCCATAGTTCTTTGTTGAGCTGTAATAATGGTTTTATATTTTTGTTATTGCATACATTGTTTTTATTTTTGTAAAAAAAAATGTAATGCATATTTTTGGGGCGGCTCAGCACTGGTGTGATTTGTTGGCAGCCTGTGTATATTGGTGCACCAATTGGAAATTCCCCCACCTACACAGTGCCATCTTAATAGAATCACGGGCCCCGGGGTAAAGTAATGCACTGGGGCCCCTACCAGGAGACGATGGTGACCTACGGCGCATGTAGCAAACAGGGGTTGTGACTACATTATGCTACGGGTTGGGTTTGGCTTTTTAGCCTAATTAGAAAATTAGTCTGATTTTACACAATTGTTTTATTATTTTTTTTACAATCTTTTAAAATCATTTTTTTTTTCAGAACACTGTTGGGGGGGGGGGGGGGGGTCTTTGGTAAAATAACAGGGGTCTAAACAGATCCCTGAAATCACAGTTTACTATCCTTGAAAAATGTTTGAATGGACAGGAGACATGAACATGCCTCACTGTGTTCATTTAGAAGTGGAAGGGGCAGGTAGATGACATATATATATATTGGCGCCTTTCCCTGCCTTCCGTCCTGAAGACCCCCTTGTGTGCCTACAGCTGCCAGTACAAAAGTACCATGCGATCCGATGCGGGCCTCTACAGGCAAATGCAATGTGTTTATGACCTGCGTTTGTTCTCAATGCACGCTGACAGACAATACTGTCAGCGTGCATTGATAACCGATGCCTCTTTTGTAGTTCCGGCTGTTGTGAACTCAGAGGGAGGTGCCGGGAGTTCTGCAGAGAGCGGGAGGTGAAGAAGGCAGCATAAATGATGTGATGTAGAGCACAGGGGGGCAGAGAGCCAGAGCAATGTGTGTATAAGGCAGAAGTGTGATAGGGGGGCAGAGAGCCGGAGCATTGTGTGTATAAGGCAGCAGTGTGATCAGGGGGGCAGAGAGCCAGAGCATTGTGCATATAAGGCAGTAATATGAGGGGGGGAGCAGAGAGCGGGAGCATTGTGTGTATGAGGCAGCAGTGTGATCGGGGGGCAGAGAGCCAGAGCATTGTGTGTATAAGGCAGAAGTGTGATGGGGGGCAGAGAGCCAGAACATTGTGTGTATAAGGCAGAAGTGTGATCCTGGGAGAGGGGGGCAGAGAGCCGGAGCATTGTGTGTATAAGGCAGCAGTGTGATCAGGGGGGCAGAGAGCCAGAGCATTGTGCATATAAGGCAGTAATATGAGGGGGGGAGCAGAGAGCGGGAGCATTGTGTGTATGAGGCAGCAGTGTGATCGGGGGGCAGAGAGCCAGAGCATTGTGTGTATAAGGCAGCAGTGTGATCCAGGGGGAGGGGGCAGAGAGCCGGAGCATTTTGTGTATAAGGCAGCAGTGTGATCGGGGGGCAGAGAGCCAGAGCATTGTGTGTATAAAGCAGCAGTGTGCTTCAGGGGGAGGGGGCAGAGAGTTGGAGCATTGTGTGTATAAGGCAGCAGTGTGATCGGGGGGGCAGAGAGCCAGAGCATTGTGTGTATAAGGAAGCAGTGTGACCCAGGGGGGCAGAGAGTCGGAGCATTGTGTGTATAAGACAGCAGTGTGATCCAGGGGGAGGGGGCAGAGAGCCGGAGCTTTGTGTGTATAAGGCAGCAGTGTGATCAGGGGGGGGGGGGCAGAGAGCCAGAGCATTGTGCATATAAGGCAGTAATATGAGGGGGGGAGCAGAGAGCAGGAGCATTGTGTGTATAAGGCAGCAGTGTGATCGGGGGGGGCAGAGAGCCGGAGTATTGTGTGTATAAGGTGTGTATAAGCCAGCAGTGTGATCGGGGGGGCAGGGGGCAGAGAGTCAGAGCATTGTGTGTATAAACCAGCAGTGTGATCCAGGGGGAGGGGGGCAGAGAGTTGGAGCATTAGGCCCCTTTCACACTTTCGGACCGTCCATGTTAATCTATGGAGCGACAGATGTCAGCGGTGACATGTCCGCTGACATCCGACCCGGTCCGATCCGCTAAAATCAGACGGATGGCCCTACGTTCACATCCGTCCCTGGCGGATCGGATCGGGTGAGATCTGATGAAAACGGACATGCTGTCCGATCTCTCCATAGGAAGCAGCGGCACTCGTCAAGCCCCTCCTCGCTCAGTGAGCAGAGAGGGGCTCAGCGGAGTTCAATGGAGAGATCTCCCTCTGAGCTGGCGGACTCTGGCAGACTCTAGCGGACTCTGGCAGACTCTGGCGGACTCTGGCAGACTCTGGCGGACTCTGGTGGACTCTGGCGGACTCTGGCAGACTCTGGCAGACTCTGGCGGACTCTGGCGGACTCTGGCGGACTCTGGCGGACTCTGGCGGACTCTGGCGGACTCTGGCGGACTCTGGTGGACTCTGGCGGACTCTGGCGGACTCTGGCGGACTCTGGTGGACTCTGGCAGACTCTGGCAGACTCTGGCGGACTCTGGCGGACTCTGGCGGACTCTGGTGGACTCTGGCGGACTCTGGTGGACTCTGGCGGACTCTGGCGGACTCTGGCGGACTCTGGTGGACTCTGGCGGACTCTGGCGGACTCTGGCGGACTCTGGTGGACTCTGGCAGACTCTGGCAGACTCTGGCGGACTCTGGTGGACTCTGGCGGACTCTGGTGGACTCTGGCGGACTCTGGCGGACTCTGGCGGACTCTGGCGGACTCTGGCGGACTCTGGTGGACTCTGGCGGACTCTGGCGGACTCTGGCGGACTCTGGCGGACTCTGGTGGACTCTGGCGGACTCTGGCGGACTCTGGCGGACTCTGGTGGACTCTGGCGGACTCTGGCGGACTCTGGCGGACTCTGGCGGACTCGGGCGGACTCTGGCGGACTCTGGTGGACTCTGGCGGACTCTGGCGGACTCTGGCGGACTCTGGTGGACTCGGGCGGACTCTGGCGGACTCTGGTGGACTCTGGCGGACTCTGGCGGACTCTGGCGGACTCTGGTGGACTCTGGCGGACTCTGGCGGACTCTGGCGGACTCGGGCGGACTCTGGTGGACTCTGGCGGACTCTGGCGGACTCTGGCGGACTCTGGTGGACTCGGGCGGACTCTGGCGGACTCTGGTGGACTCTGGCGGACTCTGGCGGACTCTGGCGGACTCTGGTGGACTCTGGCGGACTCTGGTGGACTCTGGCGGACTCTGGTGGACTCTGGCAGACTCTGGCGGACTCTGGTGGACTCGGGCGGACTCTGGCGGACTCTGGTGGACTCCGTGGCAGCGGATCCGCCTGGTGTGAATGAAGCCTTATGTGTAGAAGGAATGTAAAATTCATGTTAGTGGTCCGCGGGATTCAAAATTGTGGGTTTAGAAAGGTTGGCGGCTCCGGGTGTAGAAGATTCTGTATCTTAGGAGATGGATACGGATTCCTAAGATAACATTCTGATGACACTTTTCGAAGTAAAAAATATTGATTGGAGGAGTAAATGAGTGGGGGGAGGGTACAAAGGCTAACGCGTTCCTTTGTAGTTCATTAAACTCTTATTATCTTCCGCAGAGATATCTGTTCCCGTGTAATCGTAATACAAACATTCGATCTGGAGTGGAGCCAACGTCAGGTGAGTGACTCTCCTCTCCACGAGGACTCCTCTCTCCCTCCTCCATTCAGTGATACATTGTATACAGACACTCAGAACTTCCTCAAAGGGTTCTTTTTTTTTCTGGTATGAAACTTTTATATGTTTAAAGTCTGATTGTCCCGAGGAGTGAAAATCTTCTGTTTAGTGACCCGAGACGGATAGAAATAGAAAGTCCAAAACACTTTTATCAATTCAAATACTGACAGCCGAATAAAACCCAAAACCCCGGCGAGGCGGCTGACAGTTCTGCCTTATAGAAGGAAAACCTTTCTTCATCGCCTCTGTCAGTGTCAGGGGAAGTCAGGACCTACTGAACCAGTGAAACTAGATCAGAGGGATGCACAGAGCAGGCTCCTGGCTAATGAATGGAGGAAAAGCTTTACTGTTAGAAGTTCAGCTTCACTTCAAATCTACAAGAATTAGCAGAAAAAGTATGAAAGCTGAAATCGTCAGAGCTACTGTATGTACAACGACCTGTAAGTGCACAAGGTAGGTAGTTGTGGAAGGATTAATTAAAGAGCACCTGTCACAAGTCCATTCATTCAACAAAAATATTCTCATTAGATTATATCAGCATTTACTATAATTCATGCGTTTCATTTACCTGTAATATCCTCCCCTATGTAGTCATCCGAAAGCCCTGAGATCGCTCATGAGTGCCGCCATCTTGGATGTAATATCAGCAGCCCCAGCAGGCTCAGAGCTGTAACTCAAATGATACTCCATAGCGGGGGGGGGGGGGGGGGGAATTGAATTAAAGGAGGTCCGGTCACTAAAATTTTCTTGCAGCGGGGGTTCAAATCCCAAGTCTGTGTGATGAAAGATTGTGGACATCGTACTGTACGTCTATCAAAAAATGAGAAACGTAGAATTTCCTTAGCAATTCCACAGTATTTATCCTCCTCAGAGTGCCCCTTTACATCAGATTCCCCCATCAGAGTGCCCTCCTACATCATATGTTCCCATCAGAGTGCCCCCATACATGAGGTTCCCTCATCAGAGTGCCCCTTTATATCAGGTGTCCCCATCAGAGTGCCCCCATAGATGAGGTTTTCCCATCAGTGTGCCCCCATAGATCAGGTGCCCCCATCAGATTGACCTCATCAGAGAGCAGGTGTCCCCATCACAGTCTCCCTATCAATGCCCCCATTAATCAGGTGTCACCCTACAGAATGCCCCCATAAAGCAGATGTCCCTATCAGAGTGCCCCCATAGATCAGGTGTGCTCATCAGATTGACCTCATCAGAGAGCAGGTGTCCCCATCACAGTGCCCCCATTAATCAGGTGTCACCCTACAGAATGCCCCCATAGATCAGGTGTCCCCATCGGAGTGCCCCCATAGAGCAGGTGTCCCCATCGGAGTGCCTCCATAGATCAGGTGTTCCCATCGGAGTGCCTCCATAGATCAGGTGTCCCCATCAGAGTGCCTCCATAGATCAGGTGTCCCCATCGGAGTGCCTCCATAGATCAGGTGTCCCCATCGGAGTGCCCCCATAGATCAGGTGTCCCCATCGGAGTGCCCCCATAGAGCAGGGATCCCCATCAGAGTGCCCCCATAGATCAGGTGTCCCCATCGGAGTGCCCCCATAGATCAGGTGTCCCCATCGGAGTGCCCCCATAGATCAGGTGTCCCCATCGGAGTGCCCCCATAGATCAGGTGTCCCCATCGGAGTGCCCCATAGATCAGGTGTCCCCATCAGATTGACCTCATCAGAGAGCAGGTGTCCCCATCAGAGTGCCCCCATTAATCAGGTGTCACCCTACAGAATGCCCCCATAGAGCAGGTGTCCCCATCGGAGTGCCCCCATAGATCAGGTGTCCCCATCAGAGTGCCCCCATAGAGCAGGTGTCCCCATCGCAGTGCCCCCATAGATCAGGTGTCCCCATCGGAGTGCCTCCATAGATCAGGTGTCCCCATCGGAGTGCCCCCATAGATCAGGTGTCCCCATCGGAGTGCCTCCATAGATCAGGTGTCCCCATCAGAGTGCCCCCATAGATCAGGTGTCCCCATCGGAGTGCCTCCATAGATCAGGTGTCCCCATCGGAGTGCCCCCATAGATCAGGTGTCCCCATCGGAGTGCCCCCATAGAGCAGGGATCCCCATCAGAGTGCCCCCATAGATCAGGTGTCCCCATCGGAGTGCCCCCATAGATCAGGTGTCCCCATCGGAGTGCCCCCATAGATCAGGTGTCCCCATCGGAGTGCCCCCATAGATCAGGTGTCCCCATCAGATTGACCTCATCAGAGAGCAGGTGTCCCCATCAGAGTGCCCCCATTAATCAGGTGTCACCCTACAGAATGCCCCCATAGAGCAGGTGTCCCCATCGGAGTGCCCCCATAGATCAGGTGTCCCCATCAGAGTGCCCCCATAGAGCAGGTGTCCCCATCGCAGTGCCCCCATAGATCAGGTGTCCCCATCGGAGTGCCTCCATAGATCAGGTGTCCCCATCGGA
Organism: Lithobates septentrionalis; assembly: GCA_037952835.1. Lineage (NCBI taxonomy): Eukaryota > Metazoa > Chordata > Amphibia > Anura > Ranidae > Lithobates > Lithobates septentrionalis. The sequence continues at coordinate 123,711 of JBBDGP010004851.1, read as the reverse complement.
GTGCCCCCATAGATCAGGTGTCCCCATCGGAGTGCCTCCATAGATCAGGTGTCCCCATCAGAGTGCCCCCATAGATCAGGTGTCCCCATCGGAGTGCCTCCATAGATCAGGTGTCCCCATCGGAGTGCCCCCATAGATCAGGTGTCCCCATCAGAGTGCCCCCATAGATCAGGTGTCCCCATCGGAGTGCCCCCATAGATCAGGTGTCCCCATCGGAGTGCCCCAATAGATCAAGTGTCCCCATCGGAGTGCCCCCATAGATCAGGTGTCCCCATCGGAGTGCCCCCATAGATCAGGTGTCCCCATTGCAGTGCCCCCATAGATCAGGTGTCCCCATTGGAGTGCCCCCATAGATCAGGTGTCCCCATCAGAGTGCCCCCATAGATCAGGGGTCCCCATCGGAGTGCCCCAATAGATCATGTGTCCCCATCGGAGTGCCCCAATAGATCAGGTGTCCCCATCGGAGTGCCCCCATAGATCAGGTGTCCCCATTGCAGTGCCCCCATAGATCAGGTGTCCCCATTGGAGTGCCCCCATAGATCAGGTGTCCCATCAGAGTGCCCCCATAGATCAGGGGTCCCCATCGGAGTGCCCCAATAGATCATGTGTCCCCATCGGAGTGCCCCAATAGATCAGGTGTCCCCATCGGAGTGCCCCCATAGATCAGGTGTCCCCATCAGAGTGCCCCCAAACAGCATGTCTCCCTATCAGAGTGTTCCCATCAATGACCAGGTCTCCCCATCATAGTGCCCCCATACAGCAGGTCTCCCCATCATAGTGCCCCCATACAGCAGGTCTCCCCATCATAGTGCCCCCATACAGCAGGTCTCCCCATCATAGTGCCCCCATACAGCAGGTCTCCCCATCATAGTACCCCCATACAGCAGGTCTCCCCATCGGAGTGCCCCCATAGATCAGGTGTTCTCATCAGAGTGCTCCCAAATAGCAGTTCTCCCCATCAGTGTGTTTCCATCAATGACCAGGTGTTCCCATCAGAGTGCCCATCCTTAAATTTCAGTTGTGAACCATCACAGTGCACCTGTAGATTGGTAGAGTCCATCTAAGTCATGGATAGGTCCCTGTAGACAGGCAGACAAGGGGCGGGGGCTTGAAGAAGAAGAAGCGTGCTGCAGGAGGTGGAAACTGGGCGGAGACATTAGCTGAAGAGGGCGCCCAAGTGACATAATTGGTTGCTATGACCCCGGTGATCCTAGCAACCTATGACGTTAGTGCAGCAGGGATCTAGTGCAGCAGACCCTCAGGCTGACAGTCTGGATGGGAGTGTCACTTGGTCCGGGTCTGGACCGTGGTCCCCCATTTAATGAAGGCTGCTCTATAGTATTCCCCTTCATTCTTCTCCTGGTTGCTTCATATATTATGTAGGGAGGTGAGGGGTGGAGGAGCTGGGCCAGCACAGACAGTATTTAGACATTCTAAGAAGAGGCGGGGAATATGATATGGAAGGAGGGAGTTGTACCGGGGTTTGGCTTCCTGCTTTACCTGACATGAGAAATCAGCAGGTTGTTCACTCATTGCTACTATGGGCATTTCCACTGGAGGACATTTGGAAGATGGCAAAACACTGCCTGGGATAGTGCAGGCTCTAGAAGTCCCTCCTCAATAGGAGCGACGAGCGTCACCTAGAGCAATGATAACCTGTTTTTTTTTTATCTCTTCCAGTCCATTCTCTGAGTCCTTCCGACATTAAAGTCATCTCTACCCTCCGAAGCTTGAATATTGTAAGTATCTGGAAAGGGCTTATTTTGAAAGGTCAATGGCTTATTTATTATTCCATGCACGGGGTTCTTTATCTGTGGGGGGTCCTTCCTCAGGGGTCCAACAAGGGGACACCAGAGGGAGATATTTGCCATAACTTTTAACAAAAATACTAGTCCTGCCGACATTGTACAGTCACATCAGTCCCTACCCTCAAGGAGCTTACAACCTAAGGTCCTTAACCCACATTCATATACTGGGGCTAATTTATACAGGATCCAATTAACCTCCCAGCATGTCTTTGGAGTGTGGGAGGAAACCAGAGTACCCGGAGGAAACCCACGCAGGCACAGGGAGAACATGCAAACTCCAGGCAGATGGTGTCGTGGTTGGGATTCGAACCAGCATCCCTTTTTGCTGCTAGGTGAAAGTGCTACCCACTACACCACTGCTCCGCCCACTACACCACTGTGCCACCCAATCATTGGACTCATATGGACGGAGGTGTGAATTGCTATCACATCTTCAGGGTAGAGATGTTAGAAGGGCATTCCATGTGGAAGACAGATGGTGTAGAAGACCCTACCCCTGTTCAGTGGTGGTTGTACGATTTTGATGTAGATTACCTCTTTCATACCCTGTCCATAAGGGGGGCACGGGCACTGCCCCCCCCCCCCATCCATGGATCCGGCCCCCTTATCTACATGCATGAGTTCCAGTGGAGGGTTTGAAGCATGTGATTAGAGCCAGAGGCTCTAATAGGCTTCAACAAAGGGTGGGCTCAGGGGGTAGAGCACTGTGCTCTGAGCCCACCCAGTTGTGTGACAATAGCGAAGGAATATTCTCTATTGTAACACTGATTCTGCCTCCCAGCCAATCAGTAAGCAGGTTCTGAGACCTGTTTCCTGATTGGCCAAAAGGAGAAGCTACCCTATTGGCCGAGGGAGGAAGAGAGAGGAGATGCACTGGACACCCCCATGATGCCGAGAAGGAAACACGGGGGAAGCCGGCCACCCATCACCCGGAGGGAAGCGCTGCCTTGGGGGGGGTGCACTGTTGTTTGCCGCCCCCCCAAGAAAATATACCACTGGCCACCACTGTTTACACCTCTTGTGCATCAGTTGTCCTCTCTGTCCAAAATGTGACGTCGCTGTCCTCCAAAGAATGTCCCCTTTCCTTGTGATGTAGGAAAACTGAGTCTAGACCTGTAGAGTTCTCGTCCTACGTTGGGCCATTTGTTTGCTGAGATGTTGCTTTATCACCCCAATCTATAGGCTTTTGCATTCCACTGTATATACCTAGAACAGATGGGCTCCACAACTTTCACCCCTCCCATCCTGTTCTTGGACAATCAATAGGGCCCCCACCAGCTTGCATTAGGTGTCCCCATCACAGTGCCCCTTTACATCAGGTTCCCCCCATCACAGTGTCCCCGTACATCAGGTTCCCTCATCACAGTGTCCCCATACAACACAGTTGTGCCCCCCCTTTCCTTCCTCTTTGTACTCACAGATCACAAATGCTGTTCCCACCTGCAATGAAAGCAGCTCCCGCTTCCTCTCCTGTGCTGATGCTGAAATGAGTTCTCAGTCTCAGTGCCAGCTCTCTTCTGCCCCCTGCAGGAGGGAGGAGAAAGCTGAATCCTCTCTCCAGCAGAAGCCATCCAATGCTCCTTCTGACAGGAGTGACATTGCAGTTACTCCTATCAAAGAAGAGTAGTACAAGCAGCCAAAACGCCAGTGCACCCTTCAACACAGCGCCTGCCCCCCCCCCCCATTGTCCTGGGCCTGATCATGAGCCCCCTATGCACCTGGAGCCCCTGGGAAGTGCCCAAGTGTGCCTATTCAAGCCCTGCCATGAGGACTGGAGGAAGGTGTCTGTGCTACCTGTGTGGATATCAAGGTTGGGGTAAACACTCATTATTACTGAAGAAGTGCATGGAGAAGATATGAACCATCTTCAACATTACAGAACAAGTCCAGCTGAATGTGAGCAACTGCTACCAGATCTAACATGACTGGGATACATGGGACCACCTACTACCAGATCTACAATGACTTGGATTCATGGGACCACCTAATACCAGATCTACCATGACTGGGATACTTGAGACCACCTAATACCAGATCTACCATGACCGGGATACATGGGACCACCTACTACCAGATCTACCATGACGGGGATACATGAGACCACCTACTACCAGATCGACCATGACGGGGATACATGAGACCACCTACTATCAGATCTGCCATGACCAGAATGCATAGGACAACCTACTACCAGATCTACCATGACCGTGATACTTGAGATCACCTACTACCAGATCTACCATGATCTGGATACATGGGACCACCTACTACCAGATCTACTATGACCGGGATACATGAGACCACCTTGTATCAGATCTACCATGACTGGGATACATGGGACCACCGACAACCAGATATACCATTACTGAGATACATGGGGTCACCTACTACTAGATCTATCATGACGGGATACATGGGACCACCTACTACTAGATCTACCGAGACCTGGATACATGGGACCACCTACTACCAGATCTATCATGACCGGGATACATGGGGCCACCTACTACTAGATCTACTATGACCAGGATACATGGGACCACTTACTATCAGATCTACCATGACCGGGATACATGGAACCACCTACTACTAGATCTACCATGACAGGGATACATGGGACAACCTACTACTAGATCTACCATGACCGGGATACATGGGAAAACCTACTACCAGATCTAGCATGACCGAGATACATGGGGCCACCTACTACTAGATCTACTATGACCAGGATACGTGGGACCACCTACTACCAGATCTACCATGACCAGGATACATGGGACCACCTACTACTAGATCTACCATGACCGGGATACGTGGGACAACCTACTTCTAGATCGAAAAATTAAATATACTGCGCTACACAAAAGTTATATGTGTCGGGGTGAATAAATAGTGTGACCTAACACCAACAAAAATATGATAAGTCCAATAGATAAAGTCCAAATTCCCAGAGTAGTAGGTATTCAGTATAAATGTGAAATGCTGATCCAAGTGAGCTATGATTGCTCTTACCAGAACTCCAAAGATATGAGCGGATGGCAAAAAAACCCTTGCCAGGGCCTTTAGGGTATTGGACCAATCAGCACCGTCCGTGGTCAGATCAAAGTTCCCTCAATGGATACAGGAAAAAAAGCAAACACAAGAAAACTGGCCATAGTGTAGTATGTTAAATGCTAGACATGGACATACGAACATACCAATCACCCTGGTGTGCACATAAAAACAACCATAAAAAAGGGGGGGAGGGAAGTGAAAAACCCCACCACCGTGGCTGTAGATTGTGCTTACCGACTCACGGTGATAAACAGGCTCTTAGTAGGTTGGGAGCTGACACATAGCTGGCAAGGAGCACCTTGATACGTCCGACTCCGCTCTCTTCTCCCGCCACACGCTCGTCACTCCCGTAGGGTCCATGCGCGAACGATCTAGATCTACCATGACCAGGATACATGGGACAACCTACTACCAGATCTACCATGACCAGGATACATGGGACCACCTACTACTAGATCTACCATGACCGGGATACGTGGGACAACCTACTTCTAGATCTACCATGACCAGGATACATGGGACAACCTACTACCAGATCTACCATGACCGAGATACATGGGGCTACCTACTACTAGATCTACTATGACCAGGATATGTGGGACCACCTACTACTAGATCTAGCATGACCGGGATACATGGGACAACCTACTACTAGATCTACTATGACCAAGATACGTGGGACCACCTACTACCAGATCTACCCTGACTGGGATACATGGGACAACCTACTACTAGATCTACCATGACCGAGATACATGGGGCCACCCACTACTAGATCTACCATGACCGGGATACATAGGACAACTTACTACTAGATCTACTATGACCAGGATACGTGGGACCACCTACTACCAGATCTACCCTGACTGGGATACATGGGACCACCTACTGCTAAATCTACCATGACCGGGATACATGACCTAATAGAGGATCTAGCCCAGGACTTGAAATTTTGAGCCCTCTTCCTCCTCTCCCCCTTCCTTTCTTCATTGCCTCTTGTTTCAGCACCCTCTGGGGTGACTCTATACCTTTGTAATTTAGCTTCCTGCTACCCACAACTGTTAAATGTCAACACGTGTAAACACGAGCAGAATATTCATGATCAACGCCTGATTATTCGAAGTGGGAAATTGTTTATTTGGGTGTTACTGATGTCATTCTAATTTGTTGTTGAGCGACACTGCTCTATTCTGTGTTACCCTGTTAAATTGTATTGTCACTATGTTTGCTGTGAATTGGCACCTACTGTATAGTGCCTTTGTTATTTTATATTTTGATGTGTCCTTTATTTTTCTATTCCAATAAAGAATTTGAAATTTTGAGCCCTGGTCTAGCCCTTCCTTACTCCATTCAAAGTTTAAAAATATCTCACTGGAGTAAGGGGAATAAGCACATTCCTTTCCAGTGAATTTAAAGGTTTACCCCAGGGGCGGACTGACCATTCGGGCACTCAGGCACTGCCCGAGGGCCCCATGCCACTAAAGGGCCCCATCAGGGTTGCCAGCCTTAATAAAACCAGGGACAGTATGTAAAAATCTGTGTTTTTTTAAAAATCCCAAGATTATAGCTGCCCCGCCTCTCCAGTACCTTTTCAGTGTGTGTATGTGTATACTGTGTGTGTATACTGTGTGTGTATATTGTGTGTGTATATTGTGTGTCTGTGTGTGTATACTGTATGTGTGTGTGTGTATACTGTGTGGCCCCATAACCTATTGCCTGGGGGCCCCATAATCTCCTATTGCCCGGGGGGCCCCATAATCTCCTATTGTCCAGGGGCCCCATGAGTTGTCAGTCCGCCCCTGTTTTACCCCCCCCCCCCCATATTCTTTGAAGTTGAAAGAAGACAGTATGGCTCCCTCCATTGAGTATGACATCTTGTGTGTGACATATTGCTCTTTTATTTACAATCTTGTATCCTTGTGTTCCACAGAAGTCGGATGAAAGCCCCAACAAGAGCAAGTTTTCAAGGTAAGCTGGGAATTCTTTGTTGGGGAGCGGAGTCCTATGGAGCGGGAGATTGACACGTGATCATATCATATGATTGGTGTCAGATTTGGAGTAATTGTGAGGAGTGATAGGAACGAATCGGTTCCTTATCGGTGTTTTCTCTGTTATTATCACCAGGCTGGAACAGACCCTCCTACGAGCCAGCCAGCTCACCGAGTCATGTGAGTAGATTTCTGCTGTGTTACATTGTATCTCATACACAGGCCGGCAGAGGAAAGTAGTTCGACCCCCCCACCCCCCTCCCCCCCATGCCCCCGATATGTCTCCCTGCCGATTGCAGAACTTGTGCTATGGTGTCAGACCTCTGCAGAGAGAACGCTGCTTCCCAAAAGAAAGAAAAGGTCCTTCTCAGCAGCATGCTGGCAGGCGACAGTCTCTTCTACTCAGCTGTGGCTGCTTTCTAAGGAAAGCAAACTGTAAGACTTTGCACCCCACCTAGAATGTGTTTAGCTGATTTAAACTGAAACTTAATTTAGACTAGCGGCCCGGTTCACACCGATGCGACAATCGCTGTGACTTTGGAGCACTTTTCGCATCAGAAGCAATGGCGACCCTAGGGGGGGCCAGAGGGGGCCCTGACCCCCCCAACATTATGCTGTGCCCCACCATGTGCCCCCCCAATAAAATTTTTTTTTTTTTTTTTTTTACAAAAAATCAATGTCTAAGAGGGAGAGAGTCCCCAGTCAGCTCCTGCGGGTGATTCCTCCCCCCTCCCTCTGCTTGCTGACACTGCTCACACAACCACGGCCTCCTGATCTGCTCCTTCCCCTGCATCCTCATTGGCAGGGAGAAGAGCGAGTTGCAGGAAGGACTCCACCAGGACTCTCAGTTACTGAAAAAACAGACTGATTTCTCCCATCCTTAGGACAGGAGAACCAGCCTGTAAATTCCAAGAGATGCCAGACCAGAGCAGTCAATAGCAGGGGCAGGACAGCAAGAGGAGGCTGGGAAACCCCACAGTGGCAGAACACCAGGGCCCGGTGGCAAGACAACCTTTGCAACCCAGATAGTTCTCCCACTGCTTTGGATCCTTATATTTTCTTGGTATGCTGGTGACATATATATCTTGTTTTCTGCCACCCTGGGGGACCCCAATACAGTAGGAAGGGAGCTCACTGCAGAACATGTGAAAGGGCCATTGTGGGGTCGTAGTAAAGGGCCCCAGGATATATCTATCTATCTATCTATCTATCTATCTGTCTGTCTGTCTGTCTGTCTGTCTGTCTGTCTGTCTATCTGCATTTTATAGTTGCCCCCCTACTTTTGTCCCTGTCCCCCCATGTGCCCCCCCTAAATATGAAAGCTGGAGACGCCACTGATCAGAAGTCAGACCCCATTCAGGGCAATGGAACTCTTCTAATCGGTGCTCCAACCTAGAAAAAGGTTCCTGCACTACTTTTGGTCTGGCTTTGGTACGATTTGCATTGACTTCTGTTAAATCAGTGGCATGCAAGGTGTGTCAAAGCTGCGATGGGGTCCGACTTCGAAGTCGCCGGCAGTGTGAACTCAAGCTTAACTAGAAAATATGTTAGTAATGAGAATTCAGAGGCGTAACTAGAACCTTCAGGGCCCTGGTGAAAAAAAAACATGAAGGGCCCCCCTGACCCCCGGCTGGGGCCCTTCCCTCCGAGCCTGGTGGCAGAATGCCAGGGCCCATCGCAAGTGCAACCTTTGCGACCCTGATAGTTCCGCCACTGGTGTCAGAAGTTTATTATTTTTGTTATTTTCGTTTATTATCTTTTTTTACCATTCTATGTTATCTTTGTTTTATTTTTTTACAATATTGTCTTTTATTATTTTTTACAATTTTTCAGGAACCCCATTGGGGGGGCTTTTGGTGAGATATTGGGGGTCTAAACAGACCTCTAATGTTTCACCTTTGAGACAGAGAAAGGAGATTGAGGACACAGCCCTCCATCTCTGCAGCCTCAGCTGCATAGAATGGATGGAACAGGAAGAGCTCTGTACAGAGGCTTCCTGTTCATTCACAAATTGGAGCATAGGAAACACAGTTTTCAGTTATAAATGAACAGACTCAGTAATCGGTACGGATCGCTGGCTCTATTCATTCAGGTAAGGAAGAGGCAGGTAAATGACACATTTACCAGCCCCTTCCCCGCTCTCCATCCTGACAGCATCCCCCGCAGCAGCCGGCAGAAGAGAGGAAGGAAGAAACCAGCAGAGCTGTGGGGGGAGTAAGGGGGGGGGGGGGGGCGGAAGAGAGCACAGGGGAGCCAGAAAAAAGGATAGGGGCCCGGGGGGAGCTTTAATAAGCTGGATAGAAGGAACCAATCCCCTCCATCCTACATCTGTTGAATGTCTGCCGGAGGGAGAGAATGAGAAGCAGGCATTTAGCAGCTGTAGGAGGGAGGGGATTGGTTCCTCTAAATGCTGCCGCCCCTCCTATCCAGGTGTACAGGGGGCCACACAGTCCCACTGGAGCATGTGGCCCAGGTTGCAATTGCGACCCCTGCGACCCCTGCAGGTACGCCCCGGTGAGATCTCCTAAGCCATGCTGATCTTGGTGAAATCTCGCTTGCCAGGATCTGCATCTTCCTATTTATCAGCTACAAAATGACTCAATGTAGAAGTAAATACACCCGGCCCCCTAACAATGTGAAAGCATTTGGTCAGTGGTTGCATTTATTGTATAAAAATGTTTATCGTGTTCCTCTTTTTCAGACGTTGGACAAAAATTGTATTACTCGGTCTCCAACATATCTCCGGTGTCACAGAAGTGAGTATTTAGACACGAGCGTGTTTTCAGAACATTGATCTGCCAGATCTTGTAAACCTTCTTTGTATTTGTATTACAGTAACCTGGTGGATGAGGCCAAGAACTTGGTGCAAACTCTCAAGCAAGATTTGGTAAGTGTGATGGACGGTGCAGTTTTGTATTAAGTTATCTTGTTAATTTGCCATGAAAAAGTTTAAAAATTGTTGCATGTTTGATACTGTATGGCTAAGGCAGGCCATAGATGAAGTCATTTTCTTTCCTGCAACCATAGGTTTCCCTATCAATGCAGTCAGTTTTGATGGGTGAGTCCCTCCCGCAGAGCTATTGTGTTCTCCCGACAGGGTCTGCAGGGGGAAACCGACCCTGCTGGGAGAACACAGTGATTATTGCTAGCGGCTAGACAGAAAAAAGAACCTAGTGCTCACGGCACGGTGTAACCCCTCAGGATTTTAATAGGCACACCAGGTGAGTAGATAAAAATAGTAGTAGACTTTATTACACGTGAACATTCAATAAATAGAAAAAGATAACATTATAAAACACAGCAAGTTACAATATACCCAAATACTCGCATCGGTATGGAGACGAGCTGTCCTTAGGAAGTTTGGTGGGCTAGCATATGTACATACTGGCGGTGACACCTGACACGTTTCGGACCTATGTAGTCCTTCTTCAGAGGTTTATGTCATTTGGGTCATGAAAGTTCTATAATGTAGATATATATATATATATATATATATATATATATATATATATATATATAGTATATATTTTTTTTTAAAGGGTAAATTTTTTATTTATTTTCAGTACATAACAAACAAACAACTAGACATACATGAATGAATGAATGCATGAATGATTTGTAAAGCGCTGCAAATGCGAACTGAATCGCCTCAAGGCGCTGATGCATTGTGTTGTCAAGCTTCACTTGACAACATGTACATGGAGTACATGTTCTACATGTACATGGAGTACATGGACTACATGTATATGGAGCGAACATCGCTCAATCCATTATAAAATATGGCAAACTGGTATACATTTGATGGATACATAACAACTCTACAGTTACATCTCTGCTCTGTTCAATTAAGATCTTTTAGTGATCAGGAGCTTCATTCGATCTTCATGGGGCAGGTGGGATGGTACTCTCGGAGCTAACCCAAGAGTCCCATATCTTTAAGAATTTTTTTGGGCATCAGTAACACAATAATCAGTATATAAATGTATCAAATAAGTGCACATATCTTATCACATCTAAGTTGGCAGCAATAGAAACTGTACTTACAAAATATACAAATAATTGATACAACCAACCGGAGATCTGATGGTGAACGGTCTCACAGATCGAATCTCCTCCCCTCCTCGGTTCCATCTTTGGGCTCATCACGGCTGCACAATTCGATCTGTGAGACCATTCACCATCAGATCTTGGTTGGTTGTATCAATTGTTTGTATATTTTGTTAGTACAGTTTCTATTGCTGCCAACTTAGATGTGATAAGATATGTGCACTTTTTTGATACTTTTATATACTGATTATTGTGTTACTAATATGCTATTTATGGTCGAAGCCCCTTCAGCCGGGATGGATGTGAACCACATAAACACGCAATGTCCCTCTGTCCCTCTTTCCGCCTCATTTGTCCCTCATTTTGGTCTGATCCGTATAGTTGTATATAAAATGCACTTTTTATCTTTCAAAAAGTGTTTCCCAGCGCTAAACCTTTCATCCAAATTCTAAATTTCTGCACTTGCAAATTTCAAAAGCCAATATAAAGGAATAGAAGTGGTAAAAAAAAGCACTTGTGGATTTAATTAACCTTTTTTTTGCTTGATTCTCCTTTAAGGGGTGTGGCAGGGGGCGTGTCCTATGCCTACATACGTTTGCTAGTAGGTGTCCCTCATTCCCATCTCAAAATGTTGGGAGGTGTGCACGGGGTTTGCTGATAGTGATAACAACAGGCCATGCATAATGTACATTGTGACCGTGTCCTGTAACCTCCGTCGGATGGATTTGAGAGGGTGACAACGCAGGAGCACAACTGGGAGACAGGGACGGAGCGTTGTCACCTTATAACAGGAAGTGCTGGAACAAGGACAATCGTTGTAGGGTTACCTGGGAGTATTTTCATGAAAGCTGCAGATTTAAAAATAATGAAAAAACTCTCTTGAAATGACATTAACGTGTTAAAGCTTATAAGAGAATTCAGTAATTGAGTCTACATCTAATTTAAAACGTTCTATAGTTCCTAAAGGGGTAAAACGTTTGATTGTGATGGGTACATTAGGCTGAAGCTCCACTGGGAGCTAAAAAGTGATCTGCACGGCTCGATCTTCTGTGAAGCTCTATGGAAAAAGAACTAGAAGTATAAGTAGAAAATACAAAAAGTAACGGTCTCTCCTGCTCCTAGGTCGTGTCTTTTGCGGACGATTGGAAGATGATCCTGATCTTTGTAACAGCAGAAGATCCGTGTAACTTCTGTGTTCAGGTAAAGATATACCAGAAGAGTCTTCGAATGTCCTCCACCCTGAGAGATACTAAGCTGGTGGACCACAAGTGGGATGAAAGTCTACAGAACTTTTCATGACCACCAGGAAGCATCCGGTTCCCAACTACCATAAAGAACGTGGCTTGCTGTAGGTCACGATCATAAAAGTCAAGGCACTCGGGTCTTGTTGTAGGATAAGTACTGTGTATATATATATATATATATATATTTTTTTTTTATATTTGTGGATTTGCTCATACCAGAAAAACATTTGTCACTTAAAGCACAGCTTCAGGCTAAATATGAGTTCTTTAATGTAGTGGGCAGCTTTGGCTTCCATCCACAGTTGACCCCATAGTTCCTCTTCTTCACCACAAGATGTCCTCAAGCTCCTCAGGAAGGCTCAGGAATGACTATGAGTGGCGGGTGTCATATCCCCCCCCCCCCCCCCCCCCCCCCTGAGCATGGCACCCTACAGGTACAGTTTATGCGGAGATCAACCATGATGTCGTGACGTCTTCCTTGCTCTCTGCATCATCCAGAACTATCTACACCATTGGGAGAGGACCAAGAAGAGGACTCGGTGGGGTTGACTTACTAAAACTGGAGAGTGCAAAAGCTCTGCATGGTAGCCAATCAGCTTCTAAATTTAGCTTGTTCATTTAAGCCCTTTCCCAAAAAAAAAAAAAAAACTGGAGGCTGATTGGTTACTACGCAGAGCTGCCTCTGATTTTGCACTCTTCCGTTTTTGGAAATCGACCTCAACGAGTCATGTGACCGACCAGAAAAAAAAACAGAATGAAAAGGCAAAGCATAGTGCTGGTGGGGCTCTTGGGGAGGGGGAGCACTATGGCCCAGAGTTGGGTTCTCTAAAGTTTTATGTCCTTGCATGTCCGGGATTCAATAAGAAGATGAAATAAGGAAACAAATATATACCTGTGATTTTCATGCTAAGGCAGAACAGATGTCATGTTCACGTGATCGTCTTCCCTCCCGGCATTAACCTACATTGTGTTAATGAGCCAAAATAATCGACCATCATGTTAGAAACAAAATTAGCTACACGTGTATGTAACTACATCATGCAGAATACTAGGTGATCATTCCTAGACTGGAAGTAGGGCAGAGGGTGGACATATGGAAATCCTTCATTTACAGTGCCTTGAAAAAGTATTCATACCCCTTGACATTTCCCACATTTTGTCATGTTACAACCAAAAACGTAAATGTATTTTATTGGGATTTTATGTGATAGATCAACACAAAGTGACTCATAGTTGTGAGGTGGAAGGAAAATGAAAAATGATACAAATAAATATGTGAAAAGTGTGGGGGGGGGGGGGCATTTGTATGGCGCCCCCCGGAGTCAATACTTTGTAGAACCCCCTTTCTCTACAAGTCTTTTTGGGGATGTCTCTACCAGCTTTGCACATCTAGAGAGGGACATTTCTGCCCATTCTTCTTTGTAAAATATCTCAAGCTCTGTCAGATTGGATGGAGAGCGTCTGTGAACAGCAATTTTCAAGTCTTGCCACAGATTCTCAATGTGATTTAGGTCTGGACTGTGACTGGGCCATTCTAACACATGAATATGCTTTGATCTAAACCATTCCATTGTAGCTCTGGCTGGATGTTTCGGGTCGTTGTCCTGCTGGAAGGTGAACCTCCCCCCAGTCTCAAGTCTTTTGTAGACTCTAACAGGTTTTCTTCTAAGATTGTCCTGTATTTGTCTCCATCCATCTTCCCATCAACTCTGACCAGCTTCCCTGTCCCTGCTGAAGAAAACCATCCTCACCACATGATGCTGCCACCACCATGTTTCACGGTGGGGATGGTGTGTTCAGGGTGATGTGCAGTGTTAGTTTTCCCCACACATAGCGTTTTACTTTTAGGCCATAATTCAATTTTGGTCTCCTCTGACCAGATCACCTTCTTCCACATGTTTGCTGTGTCCTCCACATGGCTTCTCACAAACTACAAACAGGACTTCTTATGACTTTCTTTCTCCAATGTCTTTCTTCTTGTCACTCTTCCATAAAGGGCAGATTTGTGGAGAACACGACTAATAGTTGTCCTGTGGACAGATTCTCCCACCTGAGCTGTGGATCTCTGCAGCTCCTCCAGAGTTACCATGGACCTCTTGGCTCTTCTCTGATGAATGCTCTCCTTGCCCGGCCGGTCAGTTTAGGTGGACGGCCATGTCTTGGTAGGTTTGCAGTTGTGCCATACTCTTTCCATTTTCCGATGATGGATTGAACAGAGCTCCGTGAGATGTTCAAAGCTTGGGAGATTTATTTATAACCTAACCCTGCTTTATACTTCTCCACAACTTTATCCCTGACCTGTCTGGTGTGTTCCTTGGCCTTCATGATGCTGTTTGTTCACTAAGGTTCTCTAACAAACCTCTGAGGGCTTCACAGAACAGCTGTATTTATACTGAGATTAAATTACACACAGGTGGACTCTATTTAGTGTGCCATCATTGGTATCAGTGGGAGGAATAGTGCCCCATCATTGGTATCAGTGGAAGGAATAGTGCCCCATCATTGGTGTCAGTGGGAGGAATAGTGCCCCATCATTGGTGTCAGTGGAAGGAATAGTGCCCCATCATTGGTGTCAGTGGGAGGAATAGTGTCCCATCGTTGGTATCAGTGGGAGGAATAGTGCCCCATCATTGGTATCAGTGGGAGGAATAGTGCCCCATCATTGGTGTCAGTGGGAGGAATAGTGCCCCATCACTGGTGTCAGTGGGAGGAATAGTGTCCCATCATTGGTGTCAGTGGGAGGAATAGTGCCCCATCATTGGTGTCAGTGGGAGGAATAGTGTCCCATCATTGGTGTCAGTGGGAGGAATAGTGTCCCATCGTTGGTGTCAGTGGGAGGAATAGTGTCCCATCGTTGGTATCAGTGGGAGGAATAGTGTCCCATCATTGGTGTCAGTGGGAGGAATAGTGCCCCATCATTGGTGTCAGTGGGAGGAATAGTGCCCCATCACTGGTGTCAGTGGGAGGAATAGTGTCCCATCATTGGTGTCAGTGGGAGGAATAGTGCCCCATCATTGGTGTCAGTGGGAGGAATAGTGTCCCATCATTGGTGTCAGTGGGAGGAATAGTGTCCCATCATTGGTGTCAGTGGGAGGAATAGTGCCCCATCATTGGTGTCAGTGGGAGGAATAGTGTCCCATCGTTGGTGTCAGTGGGAGGAATAGTGTCCCATCGTTGGTATCAGTGGGAGGAATAGTGTCCCATCATTGGTGTCAGTGGGAGGAATAGTGCCCCATCATTGGTGTCAGTGGGAGGAATAGTGTCCCATCATTGGTGTCAGTGGGAGGAATAGTGTCCCATCATTGGTGTCAGTGGGAGGAATAGTGTCCCATCATTGGTGTCAGTGGGAGGAATAGTGCCCCATCATTGGTGTCAGTGGGAGGAATAGTGTCCCATCATTGGTGTCAGTGGGAGGAATAGTGCCCCATCATTGGTGTCAGTGGGAGGAATAGTGTCCCATCATTGGTGTCAGTGGGAGGAATAGTGTCCCATCATTGGTGTCAGTGGGAGGAATAGTGCCCCATCATTGGTGTCAGTGGGAGGAATAGTGCCCCACCCATCATTGGAGCACAGGTGTGTCAGGAGGAGGCTGTCTGTCTGGAGCTGCTGCAGATCCGTGTGAGAGGGGACTGGTGAGGAAATCTATCCCAGCTCTCCTGGCCCCTTTCTGGGGAAGCCATGGAGGCCAGCAGGGCCTCTCCTGCTGGAAGCTCCCAGCCATCTCCTGGGCCATCAGGTGACATGCCTTCCTCTGTACAAACCATGGCTTGTGATCTTTCTGCCCCTGGTAAGGATGAAGGCTCAGAGGCAATTCAGGAGCGAGTGGTGGCCGGGATTAAAGCCCTGAATAGAGAAAGAGACAAGCTCTATAAACTGAGAGCGGAGCTGAAGCGCCTGAGAAGGCAGCGTGAGGGCTTGCACAGCCAGAAACGAGGGTCCATGGATCCGGAGATCCAACTGGCCAAGGTCCGGGTGGAACATCAGGAGACCATTGTGTCCATCATGGAAGGAAGAGATGGGCCATTTAAGGAAAAGTTTTACAATGATAAAAGGTTTGCGAGGATGACAAAGATGGAGGTGGAGGAGGAGACCCCCAGTTCTGACCCCCTGCCCCCTCAGGTAGAGGTAAGCAGCCCCATGCCTTCCCAGGACTCAGGAGGCATGCTCAGGGCCATCCAGGTAATGGAGTCTCCTGTGCGGGGGGATCAGCTGGCGTTTGGTGATGAGAACATAACTGATAATGTGCCTGATAATGTCAAGCCCCAAGCAGGGGATGAATCTGTTTTTGTGTCATCTAACACCATGAGCAATGTTGAAAGTGTGCCCAGTGACACTCAAGTCTCTAATGCTATGTGTAGCAATGTTGTACCTGCTAATGCTGCAGCGCAGCAAGAGCTGCATTTAAAAAATGACATTTCTGAAAAGGAACTACCGGTGTCAGCAGAGCCTATTAACTCTCCTTTGGCTGAGTCTAAAGATGTTTGCCCCACAGCTGCTGGAGACTCTACAGTGCAGCATCAGGAGACAGCTGGTATTGCAGCAACTGTGACTATTCCTGATGGGAAATTGAACGTGTGTGTGTCTGACAGCAATTGTACAAGTGTGATGGACAATCGTCCCAGCTCAGTCCAAGCAAATAATAATAATGAACAGACTACTGTGACTTCAGTGTGGGGCCTTGGCCCTGATAAACCCACGTTTGCTCAGGTGGTACGCTCTGCTCCTGGTAGCTCCGCCCCCAAGCGGGGTTTCCCCCTGCAGCCTACCACTTTGGGCACCCCAGGATCTGGTCTTGGGTCTCTGGCTTCTGCTGGGGGTCCGAGAAGAAATGTGGTAATTCTCAAATGGGAAGGTGGTGCAATCCCTCCAGCACGGCGTGCAGTGGTGGATTTGATTTTGGAGATGGGTTTTGGGGCAAACGACCTGTATGCTCTAATACATGTTGCTGGGACACGGGATTATACCATTAGTTTCACCAGGCCAGAGGGTCTTGACCTGTTCTGGGAGCGATATGAGGCTCGGTGCAGGTCAAGACCTGAATGGGAAGGTCTGGCCCCAGTTGCGGTTTCGCAAAGGTCAACGGTGAAAAAGATAACCATCATACTCACCAATGAGAGTGTTCCTGCTCGGGACCTAGAGGTCTGGTTAAGGAACTATGGTGAGGTTTTGACTAAGCCCAGCAAAATCCTTGATGAACGTAACATCTGGACTGGGGGTTGGTCGGTTACAGTCAGGTTGGCCAGGGATGGGAATGTTGTCCGTCACCTGCCCTCCTCAGCTTTTATAGGGAGGGATAGGATGACTATTTTCTACCCTGGTCAGCCGAAGCTGTGTCACCGCTGTGGAGAAAAGGGGCATTTGAGCTCTTCCTGTTCAGCCTTGATATGTTCAGTGTGTCGGGGTCAGGGTCATATGGCCAAGGACTGCACCGAGATGATCAGGTGCAACCTGTGCCTGCGCCTTGGCCACCCCTACAGCAGATGTCCTGAAGCCTGGCACAATATGGAGAAGGAGGTAATAGATGACATGTCAAGGCTGGACAGGATGGAGGGTGAGGCCCCTGGTGTACCATCCTCCTCTGCGGTGACTGACTCCCCTGGTCCTGCTCAGGGTCCCTCCCCAGTTCCTGTGGCCACCCCTCCTGTGTCTGTAAGTATTCCTTCTGTATCTGTCTCTGTGTCCCCCCAGCCTACTGTACCCTCTCCTCATGTGTCAGAACCTTCCAAGTCTGTGCCCCCCGAGTCAGTTACCCCCCAGGAGTCTACCCCTCCTAAGACAGATTCAAAGGGAGCAACCCCCCCACCAGGAGTGGTAGTGGGTATTAAAAAGGTCGCTTCTGCCTCTCTAAAGGAGTCTTCTGTAAAGACTTCAAAGAAAAAAACAGGAGATAAGGGCATCTCTGAAGCTGACCTGCAGTACCTGGAGGAGAGAAGGAAGGTTGGGAAGCGGAAGAAGCAGGTGGTGAGGACGGAACGGGCTCCAGTGCCTGTCTCCAACCGTTATAGGTCCTCTAAGTGGGAGATTTCCTCATCTGGAGCTTCTTCGGAGCGAAGTTCTGATTCTGAGATGGAGTTTGAGGCGGCCTCAAGAAAGAGAGAGGCTTCTGGTGATGAGCAGCAGAGGGGAGCTAAGAAGCAATCCACCCAATAACCCAAATGGCGGTTCCCCCTCCGTTAAAAGTGGTGACAATAAATGTCGCCAGCATTAAGTCAGTAAGAGCTCGTTCTATGGCCTTCTTTTTGTTCAGCCAATTAGATGCTGAAATTTTATTTTTGCAAGAGACTAGGCTCACCTCCTTGGCAGATATTCATATGGCCAAGAGAGAGTGGAGGTATGGTCCATCTTACTGGTCTCTTGCGGCCGAGCCTTACGGCGGTGTGGCGGTGTTGTTTAAAACCGGCATGGTAACTATCCGGCGGGTTATTGAGGTGGAGATTGGGAGATGTATGGTCTTAGACGTCCTTGTGGGAGGGCAGGACCTGCGCCTAATTAATGTCTATGGGCCGCACACAAAGTGGGACAGGAAATGCCTTTTTACAAGAATCAAGCCATTTCTTTTTACATCCCGGCAAGTGGTCTTTGGAGGTGACTTTAATACAGTAACTAGGCCCAAGGACAGGAAGGACTTCAAGGACAGGCTGGGATATGATAGCGTTTTTTTAAATAGTATGGTTAGGGATGCTGGTCTTGTGGATGTGCACATTAAGCACCTCCCGGATGACACTGGGTTCACCTTTCATCGAGGTAATAGTCAGAGTAGAATAGATAGGTTTTTTTTGAAGGAGACCTCTGCTTTCTCACCCCCAGTGGTGCAGGCAGTAGAGTTCTCTGATCACTGTATGCTATCTGTGGTCCTGAATGCTTCAGACGCCCCTCAGAGGGGTAAGGGCATCTGGAGATTGAATTCGACTCTACTCAAGGAAGAACATGTTAGACAATCCTTTGAGGAATTCTTTCAGGCACAGGTGACCATCCTGGACTTTTGTAGCAGCAAGGCTGAGTGGTGGGAGCTGACCAAAAAGAGGATTGCTGGATTCTTCAGGGGCCTAGCCAATAGAAAGCAGTTTAATAAATACATGACCTACCAACGTTTACGGAGGAAGCTGGATATTCTTGTCTCGAGAGGAGGAGATCCTGGGGAAATCTCCGAAGTGAAACTCCTTCTCAGGAAGTGTCAATATGACCGGCATGCCTCTTTGGTTCTGGAGAGGGACTATGGGAAGTACCACTCGCCTGACCCCTACCAGAACTGCAAACAAGGTGTAGCTGTTAAAACGGTCGTTGGCCTTAAGGACAGTACAGGTTCCTTGACAAAGTCCAGGTCAGGGATTCTGGAGGTCGTGAGGTCCTTTTATGCTGACCTTCTTGGGAGGAAAGAGCTTGACCGTGACAAGATGGAAAGCTTTTTGGACTCTACTCCAGGTCTAAATGATGAAGATGTCCCATTGATGAATTTGACAGAGGAGATCACAGTTGAAGAGGTGATAAGGGCAATTGAACAGCTTGCCATCAAAAAGTCACCTGGACCGGATGGCTTGACGGCTGAGTTTTACAAAGCTTTTAAGTCTATTCTGGCCCCACATTTGGTAGAGGTTTTTAACAGTTGCCTTGCTGAGGGGGTACTTCCCTCTTCCATGAGGCACTCAGCTGTGATTCTTCTTTCAAAGGGTAAAGATCCTTCGATGGTTGAGAATTGGCGCCCCATCAGCCTTCTTAATGTCGATAGAAAGATACTGGCAAAGATCATTTTCTGGCGCCTATCGTCAGTAGCAGAGTCTTTGCTTTCTCGCCATCAGCACTGTTCGGTCCAGGGTAGGTGCACCTTCACAGCAGTTTTAGCTGTCCGGGAGGCCTTGGAGCGGTGCAGGGCTGCAGGCTGGGGAAAGTATTTGCTGACATTGGATCAGGCAAAGGCTTTTGATCGTGTTAACCATGAGTATCTGTGGTTGCTCCTTAGTAAGTACGGTCTGCCGGGTGGTTTTGTCGATTGGTTAAAAGTCTTGTATGAGGGGGCAGAGAGCTTTCCTCTTGTTAATGGTTGGGTTGGGCAGTCCTTTGAGGTTGGCTCCGGGGTGCGCCAGGGTTGTCCCCTGAGTCCCCTGCTCTATGTGTTTGCAATCGACCCCTTCATCAGGAGGCTAGAGAGCGGCATGTTGTGTGGGGTGCCAGTGGGGCTTCCGGGTGAGCCGCCTTTGAGGGTTGTTGCCTATGCGGACGATGTGTCGGTGATTGTCACTGGGGCGGATGAAGCAGAGGAGGTGGTCTCTCTGACATCACGGTATTCTGAAGCATCAGGCTCCAAGATCAATCAGGAAAAGAGTGAAGTTTTCTGGATGGGAAAGGAAGGTGAGGGGTTTGATCTCCCGGACACCTTTCCAGTGCCCCAGGAAAGAATTAAGATTTTAGGCATTGAATTTGGACCTGGCGATTATGGCCTCAAAAACTGGGAAGGCAGACTGGAAATTGCCAATACTAAGGTGGTCAGCTGGAAGAGATGGAAGTTATCTATGAGGGAAAGGGTTGATCTGATTAAGACTTACCTGATTCCGATCTTCTTGTATGTCAGCTTTGTCTGCATCTTGCCAGTGTCTCTCTATGCTAGGGTCAGTAGTGTGTTCTTCCAGATGTTGTGGGGGAACAGACTGAACCCCATCAAGAGGAATGTCACCTATCTATCCAGGAGGGAGGGTGGCTTAGGTATGGTCAACCCAGTTCTTTTCTTTTCACTGCTTTTTCTCAAGTTTAATATTGGTAATATGCTTGCAGTGGAACCTCCTGGATGGGCAGGCATATTTAGATCTTGGTTTAGGCCTTTTCTACGACTTTGGGAAGAAGGTGGCCAAGTGAAGAATCTCAGGGGTCATCGTGGTCAGCTACCAGCCTATGTCGCTCCGTGCCTGAAGTTACTACGGCAGTGGCGATTGTCGGCTGAAGATCTCAGAACGGTTCCGAGGAAAGTCCTTATGAGTCGAGTCTTGAGCGAAGTCTTTCATGACCCACTGGCCTTAAGGGATTGCCCAGGCCCAGTTTTGAGGGCAGGGTTAAGACTTATTAATTTGGACAGAGTACCCCCTAAATTCATGGATCTGGCCTGGTTGTGCTTCCATGGGAGACTCTATGTTAGGGGCAATTTGAAATTCCGCAGTGGGGTGGATCGTAGCTGTCCTCGGGAGGAGTGTGCAGGTGAGGAGGAGACTATGGACCATTTTCTGCTTCATTGCCCTTTTAACATAGAGGTGTACAAACAGGTGGGGCGGGCCCTCGGTGTCCCTTTCCTCTCCAGGCTGGGTTATGCTGAGTGGGTGTATGGAGCATTCAATACTGGTGGGGTTTTTTGTTTAGATACACTTTTTCTAGTTAGCCTAGTAGTCCATTATTTCACTTGGAACGCACGGTGTCAGGTCTGCATTCGGCGTAAAATCCTTCCTGTTCAGGTGGTGGTGTATGACATTTTGCATGAGGTGGAGAAGATTCGGGTACTTGAGAGAGACAAGCGGAGTCAGGGGGCTTGGTTGAAGGCGTGGAGGGGTTTCAAGCCTCCCTGACTGCCAGGAGTCTCTTTCCCGGGTGTGGCTGTCTGTCTCTTATCACCCTAGATTATTTTTTTTTTGGATTAATTTTTGATAAATGGCTGCGTACATAGGTGATGGGTTGTGCCTCTTAGGCCCTCTCTGCTGCTTTATGTAAATAATTTTGGTAGTGGATTATGTATATATTGTATATATTCTGAACATGGATGTGTATTCCTTGGATTTCTGTTGAAGTTTTGTACTATGGTTTTGTTTTTTACTTTTGTATAAAATTGGTTGCTTGATTCTTTTAATAAAAGATCAATAGTGTCCCATCATTGGTGTCAGTGGGAGGAATGGTGCCCCATCATTGGTATCAGTGGGAGGAATAGTGCCCCATCATTGGTATCAGTGGGAGGAATAGTATCCCATCATTGGTGTCAGTGGGAGGAATAGTGTCCCATCATTGGTGTCAGTGGGAGGAATAGTGTCCCATCATTGGTGTCAGTGGGAGGAATAGTGTCCCATCGTTGGTATCAGTGGGAGGAATAGTGCCCCATCATTGGTATTAAATCCGCTTTAAGATTTTTTTCAGGCCGGTTATATTCAATATGTTTTTATTACATTCGCTATCATAAATAAATGAATGGAAAATGAAAATACTTTGACTTGGCGGGATTCATGGTTGGGTGATTCAGCGCTGAGCGTCCTGCCAGCAGATCGGGTTTTGTTAAAGCGGCAATTGTCAGGAGATAAGATAACGCGGCCCGGTGACAGATCAGCAGATACCGATCGATCTATTGATATGTCGGCGTCCCGAGGACAGGCAGATAACATCACCGTGTAATCACCGGCCCGGCATCAATTATCTCAGGCGGCGGTGATAAAGGATGTGGAAATAATGAGAATGATGAGAATGGAATTAGAGATTTCCAGGGAAGGATTTTCGCTCGTTTCCTTGTTTAGTGGAGCTGGAAAGTTACTTTATTCCTATCACAGTCATTACTTCTAATCCCATCAGTCCCAGAGAGACTCAGAAATGTGATAATAGACCCGGCATCAGATCTCCTTCCTATAAGAAGTGCAGTGTGCTATTATTGTGTCATTGTAACATTTCCAGGTATTTATTTCCCCTGACAATGCCTTCATCTGCTGTTCTCTCCATAAAGATGACACCATCTTTGTTCAGGCATCATCCAGGGTCACCTTCCACTTCCTGGACTCAGATCTTATCTCAGGAATGATAAAAAAAACATGTAAATCCTGGCGTCTGTACAGCACCTGACACAGATCAGCCCCTTCTGCTGTTACCTTGTAGCAAATCCAAAGGAAAGCTGTCTTCTAAATTGGCAGAAAATGACATTTTCCTGCTGGCTTAAATAAATAAATGGCACATGGATCCCTCCAAAGGTCCCCCCAAAATACACCCTGGCCATGTCAGCGATGGCTTTCTTAGCAACCATTGACAAGCTGTCATATAAATAGAAGTGGTAGAACTAATGCTTTAATATATGATGTTTGGCTCCCGCTGAACAGTAAAGCCTCGTACACACGATCGGATTGTTGACCAACAAAACCACAGACTTTTGTTCGAAGGGCGTTGGCCCAAACTTGTCTTGCGTACACACGGTCACACAATTGTCGGCCAACAATCACGAACGTAGTGACGTACTACGTGGTTTTTCAGCTCTTTAGCGCCACCCTTTGGGCTCCTTCTGCTAATTTCGTGTTAGTAGAAGTTTGGTGAGTGTTGTTTCGTGCTTTTCATGTCACGCTTTTCATTTAGTGCTTTTCATTTAGCGCTTTTCATTTAGCGCTTTTCATTTCGCACTTTTCAGTTAGTTTCTGAACAGCCGTTCGTCAACCAGACATGTTGCGGAATCGGAGGAGATAACGTGTTATTTATTATTGGCCTTGGAGTTATTGCTTTGACATTAGTTTTTTGGTTGAATAATAATGATTTGGTATATTTTCTATATTTTTTGGATGCATAGAATGCACTTTTTGGTGAAGTTCTGTTGGCAGATAGCGTGTCTAATTTTATTTGTTTTCTTTTTTTAATGCACAATAAAAAAATTGTGTTGAATAATACTTGGTGTGACAGACTCACCCGGGATAGAGGCTTTTGGAGGGGACTGAATGTGAGCCTCTTGCCTACAGATTATGGGCCCTGGCATTTGGGGTACCCTTGAGGTGTTGTTACTTTGGCTTCGGGTCCTTGTCCCCCAGGACACACAGACTCTGGGGACCCTGTATTTGCCATAGTACCAATAGTGACTGAGTCATACTGTTGGGACTCATACTGTGAGGAGATGCTAATGTCATCAACTCCACTCGCCTGTCTGGTGTCAGCTATAATGTGTTTAATGTAAATGAGTCCATGTCAGCAGCTAAGCAAGTCTTGTCTTGTTTTGTGCTTATTAGCGGTTGGAATATCTGATATCTATATCCAGACTGGGAGGAAGTGGTATACTGACAGAAGCACTCAAGTGGAGTGTGTGACGTTCCGTGACACTTGGCTTTGTGTTTTACTTCAAATGACAGTTTGGGAGTCGGCAGTTACATTTTATAAAATAAAAAGTAAAATTAACAAGGAAAACCAACATAGTTGTATCTTTGATCTTAAAAACTACGGAATAATGGTGTTGTGGTAACTTGCCCAAAAAAAA
This sequence comes from Lithobates septentrionalis, assembly GCA_037952835.1. Lineage (NCBI taxonomy): Eukaryota > Metazoa > Chordata > Amphibia > Anura > Ranidae > Lithobates > Lithobates septentrionalis. Next base: position 99,392 of record JBBDGP010004851.1, on the reverse strand, counting down.
AAAAAAAAGCATATTAATATTATTGATATCACTAGAAAAAAAAGCCTTTGAAAATACATTTGCAATAACTCCATCAGTATCACCAGCAAAGCAACTTAATTATTATCCCATTAAAGAAGAAGAGAATTGTGCGCTGCATTTCCGCTTCTGGGCTCGTCCTTGCTTCCGAGCATGCGTGTTTGTACTTTGGACTTTTGTCCGACGGACTTGTGTACACACGCTCGGAAAATCCGACAACAGACATTTGTCCACGGAAAATTTATAAACCTGCCATCCAACATTTGTTCGCGGAAAATCCGACAATTGTTCCAATGGAGCGTACAAACGGTCAGATTTTCCACCAACAGCCTGACAGCCAACATTTCTCCTCGGAAAATCCAATCGTGTGTACGAGGCTTAAGGCAAAGTCCACTCTGCAAAAGTAAGCAAGAACAACCAATCAGAATCTCTCTTTCCCTCCTCTAACATGAATAAAATCAAATCATTTTGCTCTTTGAGTTCTTTGAACTCCGGCACTGAAAAAAGCCAGATGGAGAATTTGCATTAAGGGGTTTACAAGGAATCAGTTGGGTTTGTAGCGCTTATCAATACTGGCACACATTCTGATTTTCCAGTTCAAGTTTTCATCAAAGAAAGTTCCTCTTGGCAGTTGTCCCTGCATTTTGCTCGGATAATATTCCATAATCATTGTGATTATTGTTACTCAACATGACTTCTGCCTATCCCAAACCGGAATTAAACACTTTTCTTGTAAGTGTCTAATGTATTCTAATGCAACGTAAGATATGTTTAGTGTATTGTTATTATTATCAGTATTATTATTTAATCACCTTTGGGATTTATTAAGCGTTTTGAATCCGAATAATAATTATTATTATTATGTGCTAATATTGCAGCCCTATAACAAGCTGCCTTGTGCTGGCAGCACACGGTAGATCCGGACCTCTTCTCCCACACAGTCCCCGTCTCCAGCAGTCCAACACGCCCCCTGTACTGCTCTCCAATGAAAAATGCTGCTAAGACAGTGCAAGTGTTGTTGATTGGTCAGCTTGATTATTATATAATAATAATAATAATAATAATAACAAAGAGATAAAATGAGGTGCCACTCAGGTAGAGAGATAAAGTCCAATTAGACTGCTGTGAGTGCAGACAGGGACGGGGAGCTCGTCTTAGCTCCAAGCTGCAGCGTCAAAGGAAATGAAAAGAAATGTAAGGGTGCAATCAGGACGGCTAAGATAGAACATGAAAGACACATAGCGGAGGAGAGAAAAAAAAATCCCAAGAAATTCTTTAAGTATGTTAACAGTAAAAAAAGGGAGGACAGACCATATTGGCCCCATAAAGAATGAGGAAGGACATCTGGTTACAAAGGATGGGGAGATGGCGAAGGTATTGAATGTATTCTTCTCCTCAGTCTTCACGAGTGAATCGGGGGGCTTCAGTAACCAAAACTGCAGTGTTTATCCTCATGACACAACACAGGAAGCACCTCCATGGTTAACAGAGGACAGAATTAAAATTAGACTTGGGAAACTTAACATTAATAAATCACCGGGACCAGATGGTTTGCATCCGAGGGTATATAGGGAACTCGGTCAAGTGATTGCCAGACCGTTGTTCCTAATTTTTACCGACAGTCTACTGACTGGAATGGTACCAGCTGATTGGAGAAAAGCCAATGTAGCACCAATATTTAAAAAGGGCCCAAAATACATCCCTGGGAATTACAGACCAGTTAGCCTAACATCAATAGTATGTAAACTCTTGGAGGGGTTGATAAGGGACTATATACAAGATTTTAGTAATGAGAACGGTATCATTAGCAGTAATCAGCATGGATTCATGAAGAATCGTTCTTGCCAAACCAATCTATTAGCCTTCTATGAGGAGGTGAGTTGCCATCTAGATAAAGGAAGGCCCGTAGACGTGGTGTATCTGGATTTGGCAAAAGCATTTGACACAGTTCCCCATAAACGCTTACTGTACAAAATAAGGTCCGTTGGCATGGACCATAGGGTGAGTACATGGATTGAAAACTGGCTACAAGGGTGAGTTCAGAGGGTGGTGATAAATGGGGAGTACTCGGAATGGTCAGGGGTGGGTAGTGGGGTCCCCCAGGGTTCTGTGCTGGGACCAATCCTATTTAATTTGTTCATAAACGACCTGGAGGATGGGATAAACAGTTCAATCTCTGTATTTGCAGACGATACTAAGCTAAGCAGGGCAATAACTTCTCCGCAGGATGTGGAAACCTTGCAAGAAAATCTGAACAAATGAATGGGGGAGGGGCAACTACATGGCAAATGAGGTTCAATGTAGAAAAATGTAAAATAATGTATTTGGGTGGCAAAAATCTGAATGCAATCTATAGACTGGGGGGAGAACCTCTGGGGGAATCTAGGATGGAAAAGGACCTGGGGGTCCTAGTGGATGATAGGCTCAGCAATGACATCCAATGCCAAGCTGCTGCTAATAAAGCAAACAGAATATTGGCATTAAAAAGGGGATCAACTCCAGAGATAAAACGATAATTCTCCCGCTCTACAAGACTCTGGTCCGGCCGCACCTGGAGTATGCTGTCCAGTTCTGGGCACCAGTCCTCAGGAAGGATGTACTGAAAATGGAGCGAGTACAAAGAAGGGCAACAAAGCTAATAAGGGGTCTGGAGGATCTTAGTTATGAGGAAAGGTTGTGAGCTCTGAACTTATTCTCTCCGGAGAAGAGACGCTTGAGAGGGGATATGATTTCAATGTATAAATACCGGACTGGTGACCCCACAATATATAAATACCGGACTGGTGACCCCACAATATATAAATACCGGATTGGTGACCCCACAATATATAGATACCGGATTGGTGACCCCACAATATATAAATACCGGACTGGTGACCCCATTTTTTCGCAGAAGGGAGCTTAATAAGACTCGTGGCCACTCATTAAAATTAGAAGAAAAGAGGTTTAACCTTAAACTACGTAGAGGGTTCTTTACTGTAAGAGCGGCAAGGATGTGGAATTCCCTTCCACAGGCGGTGGTCTCAGCGGGGGGGCATTGATAGAAAAACTATTAGATAAGCACCTGAACGGCCGCAACATACAGGGATATACAATGTAATACTGACATATAATCACACACATAGGTTGGACTTGATGGACTGTCTTGATTGTCTTTTTTCAACCTCACCTACTATGTAACTATGATCCATAAGCTGCACATCATGAAGTAGACCCATGTGCATGAAGTGAGATGAATGGCAGCCTCGGCCCGGACTGAGGGTGTGGCCGGGCTGGAGTCCGGACCGAGGCTGCCATTCATCTCACTTCATGCACATGGGTCTACTTCATGATGTGCGGCTTATGGATCATTTCCTTTGTACTACTTTTAGAATTTTTTTTTGTATTTTGTATCATTTTTTTTTCATTTATTTTAATCAATTGTTTTTTTTTACTTATTACTTTTTCTCTGGGTGAGATCGGCAGTCCAGATCTCCAGCCAGGATAGGCCAGCTTGGTTATTAAAATATATATAATAATAATAATAATAAAAAAGACTCGCACGTACAGTATGTTACTTTTAGCCAACTTAAATGTATTGGAGTAATAAAAAAGAGGGTTCAGTTGGCCTTTAATTAGCCGGGTTATTGTTTTATAATAAGCACATGTATTATGTGTCTATAGTCATGTTTTATTTTTCTGGTTTGAACAGGAAGACCACACAGAACACAAAATCAGGGAACTGAGCCTGGCCCTGGACTACCTGCAGCAGGAGGTAAGTGAGAGTCAGACATTAACCTCTTCACGCCCGCGCTGCAGCCTATCAGTGCCCATCAGTGCTGCCTCATCAGTGCCCATCAGTGCTGCCTCATCAGTGCCCATCAGTGCTGCCTCATCAGTGCCCATCAGTGCTGCCTCATCAGTGCCCATCAGTGCTGCCTCATCAGTGCCCATCAGTGCCGCCTCATCAGTGCCCATCAGTGCTGCCTCATCAGTGCCCATCAGTGAAGGAGACAAATTACCTGTTTGCAAAATCTTATAACAAACTATGAAAACTGTTTTTTTTTTTGTCTTTTTTTGTTTGTTCACCAAAAAGAAAGCTCTATTTGTGTTTAAAAAAAAGTTATAAAAATCTCATATGAGTACAGTGTTACATGACAGCGCAATTATCATTCAAAGTGTGACAGCGCTGAAAGCTGAGAATTGACCTGGGCAGAAAAGGGGGTAAAAGTGCCCGGTATTGAAGGGGTTAAGATTCCAGGTGTATACGAGGGCACATACCGGTCATAAATGCTGAAGTCCAGGCAAGCCACATTTCCAGCTGTTCAATGAAAATAATTCAATGCATTTTACATACAGCGATCATAAATATCGGAATCTGTCCTGACATGAGCTGCCTGTAATCCACCGCACAACCAGTAGAGGGAGGGGCAACAATCTCAACCAATCAGAGCAGCACTAATAGCGGGAGGGGCAGCAACTGAAAACCAATCAGAGCTTTACTGCTTTGTACAGTACCGTCATTGAAGTGCATGACTATGATGAAAGAAGGCCGGCCTGATTGGCTGCAGGTTTAGGGCCTGTTGTGTCTTCTTATGGACCGAGTTGGCTGAAGGTTGAAGGTTGAACTTGACGGACATCTATCTTTTTTTCAGCCTAGTCCACTGTGTTATTACATGAAATAAACCTCAAAGGGTGGGATTTTATGGGCAAAAAAATCTATACGTGTATATAAAAAATATATATCTATATTTTTTATTGCCCATAAAATCCCACCCTTTGAGGTTTATTTCATGTAATATAAAGGGATGGTGGCAACCCACATGCGGGGTCCTGTGAATCACTCCAATCAGTCCACTGTGTTATTTGATTCTTACAATTCTTTCCAGAAATAAAACATAAAAATCATAAAAAAATGATGGCCTTTTTTTTTATTTTATTTTTTTACAGATGCCAAAAACTTTGGTGAGTTTGGTGGACCTAACCTTGCTCAGCGGGCTCTTCCTGTCCAAGTCCGGTAACTCTGATATCAGGTGAGTGGGTCTTCATTACAGGAAAAGAATTTGTAGCGATTTGTTATCCTTATAAAGAGTTAAGTAATGCAAATGTTACTGCACAATTGTATCTATTGGAAATCGAATGGCAACAAATACTGTCCACTCAATACCGAGTCTACTGCTGTGTGGAATGCCATACCAGTAATAATAAAAAGAGGAGCCATGGTGGAAAGGCTTTTCAACACACACAAGCAGTATTTCATAAAAAAAATAAAATAAAAAAAAAAGAATCAAAATGAAAAAAGATCAAAATAATCAAACTTTTTTTTCTGAAAGGTGTTTATTCTGAATTTTTTTAACATGAAACATGAAGTTACAGATAGTAATAAGAGAGTATATAATATTCAGAGTACAAAAGTATGAATACCCAAGTAAGGTAACCAATGGTAAAGAACAAGGCTCCGCAGAGCCCGGATAAGGTCATTGTGTTATACAAACACCATCACATAGGGAAGACAAGAACACAAAGATAAAACAAAAAGCACCACCAACACACAAGTGTTCACACAACACCCGCAAATAATCAAACGTAATGTAAACAAATACAAAATTCATACAAAGGATTAGTAACACAATGTTACAGCACAATCGTAGCAATTCATTTGGGGTGATTATCCCTAATTAACTCACGAGATATTAAACCCCGTGACACTGAAAGACCTCCGTTCTGTACACTGTGCTCGGCATCACCCCTCGTGTTCAGCTATCCTTGTATGTGTTCTTCAACTCTCCCTTTCCGAATATTTGAATTCTGATCATTACCATGGGAACCGATAACCGTTCTCTGAAACCGTCCTCTGAATAGTCTGAAACTATCCTTTCAGACCATTTTGATATCATAAGTGCAAGATTTTTTAAAAAATGGCATGGGGGTCCCCCAGGCAATATATACTCTGAACAGCAGTATATATACTATACGGCCTGCCCTGTATACTCTTCAGAAAATTGGGCCTTAGGTGTTGATGGTACCAGAACACTGTAACCCCTCACAGTTACTCTTGTTGGGTGCAGGAACGAGCCCTGCTGTGAAACATGACTCCCAGTTTATTGTCCTTCTTGGGCACCCTTCCTCAACCTGGGTACCATAATCGGAGCCATTTATTCGCTGCGCATCCTCCAGCAGCATGTACCCGACACTGTGGTGGAATAAATCTGGGGACTCCTCCATGTATGATGGTGGGGCTACAGAAGGAGTGACTGTGGACAAGGAGCCGGTGGAATAGGCCTCTTTGGCAGCTGCATTGGCAAACTACTCTGAGCCAGGGTGACAGAGGGTGAGGAGGATGAGGGAGGCTTCGTTATCCACTCCACCAACTCTTCTGCGTGTTGTGGCTCAACATGGCCAGCTGCTGAAAAATAGGACAAGCGTGCCCCACGGCCACCTCCAGGGGATGCACCATGTCCACCACCAGCACTGTATTATATACTGTATACACTGCACTGTATTATATACTGTACACCGCACTATACTGTATTATATACTGTACACCGCACTACACTGTATTATATACTGTACACCACACTACACTGTATTATATACTGTATACACTGCACTGTATTATATACTGTACACCACACTACACTGTATTATATACTGTACACCACACTACACTGTATTATATACTGTATACACTGCACTGTATTATATACTGTACACCACACTACACTGTATTATATACTGTACACCACACTACACTGTATTATATACTGTACACCGCACTACACTGTATTATATACTGTACACCACACTACACTGTATTATATACTGTACACCGCACTACACTGTATTATATACTGTACACCACACTACACTGTATTATATACTGTATACACTGCACTGTATTATATACTGTACACCACACTACACTGTATTATATACTGTACACCACACTACACTGTATTATATACTGTATACACTGCACTGTATTATATACTGTACACCACACTACACTGTATTATATACTGTACACCACACTACACTGTATTATATACTGTATACACTACACTGTATTATATACTGTACACCGCACTACACTGTATTATATACTGTACACCGCACTACACTGTATTATATACTGTACACCACACTACACTGTATTATATACTGTATACACTGCACTGTATTATATACTGTACACCACACTACACTGTATTATATACTGTACACCACACTACACTGTATTATATACTGTATACACTGCACTGTATTATATACTGTACACCGCACTATACTGTATTATATACTGTACACCGCACTACACTGTATTATATACTGTACACCGCACTACACTGTATTATATACTGTACACCGCACTACACTGTATTATATATACTGTACACCACACTACACTGTATTATATACTGTACACACTACACTGTATTATATACTGTATACACTGCACTGTATTATATACTGTACACCGCACTACACTGTATTATATACTGTACACCGCACTACACTGTATTATATACTGTATACACTACACTGTATTATATACTGTACACCGCACTACACTGTATTATATACTGTACACCACACTACACTGTATTATATACTGTATACACTGCACTGTATTATATACTGTACACCACACTACACTGTATTATATACTGTACACCACACTACACTGTATTATATACTGTATACACTGCACTGTATTATATACTGTACACCACACTACACTGTATTATATACTGTACACCGCACTACACTGTATTATATACTGTATACACTGCACTGTATTATATACTGTACACCGCACTACACTGTATTATATACTGTACACCACACTACACTGTATTATATACTGTACACCACACTACACTGTATTATATACTGTACACCGCACTGCACTGTATTATATACTGTACATCGCACTGCACTGTATTATATACTGTACACCGCACTACACTGTATTATATACTGTATACACTGCACTGTATTATATACTGTACACCGCACTACACTGTATTATATACTGTACACCGCACTACACTGTATTATATACTGTATACACTGCACTGTATTATATACTGTACACCACACTACACTGTATTATATACTGTACACCACACTACACTGTATTATATACTGTACACCGCACTACACTGTATTATATACTGTACACCACGCTACACTGTATTATATACTGTATACACTGCACTGTATTATATACTGTACACCGCACTACACTGTATTATATACTGTACACCGCACTACACTGTATTATATACTGTACACCACACTACACTGTATTATATACTGTATACACTGCACTGTATTATATACTGTACACCGCACTACACTGTATTATATACTGTACACCGCACTACACTGTATTATATACTGTACACCGCACTGCACTGTATTATATACTGTACACCGCACTACACTGTATTATATACTGTATACACTACACTGTATTATATACTGTACACCGCACTACACTGTATTATATACTGTACACCGCACTACACTGTATTATATACTGTATACACTACACTGTATTATATACTGCACACCGCACTACACTGTATTATATACTGTATACACTACACTGTATTATATACTGTACACCGCACTACACTGTATTATATACTGTATACACTACACTGTATTATATACTGTATACACTACACTGTATTATATACTGTACACCACACTACACTGTATTATATACTGTACACCGCACTACACTGTATTATATACTGTATACACTACACTGTATTATATACTGTACACCGCACTACACTGTATTATATACTGCACACCACACTACACTGTATTATATACTGTACACCACACTACACTGTATTATATACTGTACACCGCACTACACTGTATTATATACTGCACACCGCACTACACTGTATTATATACTGTACACCGCACTACACTGTATTATATACTGTATACACTGCACTGTATTATATACTGTACACCACACTACACTGTATTATATACTGTACACCACACTACACTGTATTATATACTGTACACCGCACTACACTGTATTATATACTGTATACACTACACTGTATTATATACTGCACACTGCACTACACTGTATTATATACTGTATACACTACACTGTATTATATACTGTACACCGCACTACACTGTATTATATACTGTACACCACACTACACTGTATTATATACTGTACACCACACTACACTGTATTATATACTGCACACCGCACTACACTGTATTATATACTGCACACCGCACTACACTGTATATATAATACAGTGTAGTGCGGTGTGCAGTATATAATACAGTGTAGTGCGGTGTGCAGTATATAATACACACTGTACACCACACTACACTGTATTATATACTGTACACCGCACTACACTGTATTATATACTGCACACCGCACTACACTGTATTATATACTGTATACACTACACTGTATTATATACTGTACACCACACTACACTGTATTATATACTGTACACCGCACTACACTGTATTATATACTGTATACACTACACTGTATTATATACTGTACACTGCACTACACTGTATTATATACTGTATACACTACACTGTATTATATACTGTACATCGCACTACACTGTATTATATACTGCACACCACACTACACTGTATTATATACTGTACATCGCACTGCACTGGTTGAGAGGAATCTCCCGTTCCGTTGGTTGCTGTGCATTATGTGGGCTGATAATGAAGTTCGGATAATCTAGATCTGTATGTTGTGCAGTATTGAATTGCTTTATGGTCCTCTGTTGCTATTGATTAATCTGGGTGAAGATTATTGAGCCTCTCCATATTTCTAAACACCAATAAATGATGAGGTATAATCGATGAGGATGAAGTGACCGGGGCGGCACTCTGTCATTTCATTGGTTGATTTATTGTGTAATCTGAAGAGTGAAGCTATTAGTGTTCTCAGACGTAAGCAGATCAGGAGCAAAGTTACAGAATGTACAGAACAGCAAATATTCATTTCTTATTGTTATTTTTAGATATACAAGTAATAGAGGTCAGCCTGATATAAAGGATGTTATCAGTGTATGTTAATGAGTTAGAAACCGTGTTCTATGTATAGTTCATAATATATATATATATATACACGGGGCGGCCATATTTACACATTAAATAATCAGCATCTGCTTCCTGCTTTGTAGCCCTGCACAGTGTTTGGGGCACATTTCCTCCCACTGACACCAACAAAGGGGCATAATTCATCCCACTGACACCAATGATGGGACACTATTCCTCCCACTGATACCAATGATGGGGCACTATTCCTCCCACTGACACCAATGATGGGGCACTATTCCTCCCACTGATACCAATGATGGGGCACTATTCCTCCCACTGACACCAATGATGGGGCACTATTCCTCCCACTGATACCAATGATGGGGCACTATTCCTCCCATTGACACCAATGATGGGGCACTATTCCTTAAACTGATACCAATGATGGGGCACTATTCCTCCCACTGACACCAATGATGGGGCACTATTCCTCCCACTGATACCAATGATGGGGCACTATTCCTCCCATTGACACCAATGATGGGGCACTATTCCTTAAACTGACACCAATAATGGGGCACTATTCCTCCCACTGATACCAATGATGGGGCACTATTCCTCCCACTGACACCAATGATGGGGCACTATTCCTCCCAATGACACCAATGATGGGGCACTATTCCTCCCACTGATACCAATGATGGGGCACTATTCCTCCCACTGACACCAATGATGGGGCACTATTCCTCCCACTGATACCAATGATGGGGCACTATTCCTCCCATTGACACCAATGATGGGGCACTATTCCTTAAACTGATACCAATGATGGGGCACTATTCCTCCCACTGATACCAATGATGGGACACTACTCCTCTCACTGACGCCAATGATGGGACACTATTCCTCCCACTGACACCAATGATGGGGCACTATTCCTCCCACTGATACCAATGATGGGATACTACTCCTCCCACTGACACCAATAATGGGGCACTATTCCTCCCACTGATACCAATGATGGGGCACTATTCCTCCCACTGACACCAATGATGGGGCACTATTCCTCCCACTGACACCAATGATGGGGCACTATTCCTCCCAATGACACCAATGATGGGGCACTATTCCTCCCACTGATACCAATGATGGGACACTATTCCTCCCACTGACACCAATGATGGGGCACTATTCCTCCCACTGACACCAATGATGGGGCACTATTCCTCCCACTGACACCAATGATGGGGCACTATTCCTCCCACTGATACCAATGATGGGGCACTATTCCTCCCATTAACACCAATGATGGGGCACTATTCCTTAAACTGATACCAATGATGGGGCACTATTCCTCCCACTGATACTAATGATGGGACACTATTTCTCCCACTGATACCAATGATGGGGCACTATTCTTCCCACTAATATCAATGATTGCTCACAATTCCTTTCATTGACATAAAAAAAGGGGCATAACTCCTTCTACTGACACCCACGATAAGACACTATTCCCAAGGACACCAACAATGGGGAACAATTTCTTCCCTTGACTACAACAATAGGACAATATTCCTCCCAGTGACACCAATGATAGGACCCTACTCCTCATAATGACACCAACGATATGGCACTATTCCTCCTACAAGCACCAGATATCAGGACATTTTCTAATCCCACTGGCCACAGTCTGCCCCCCTTAAAGTCTAAAGGACAGAAAACTGGCCTTTCATTTAGAAAGTTTGGAGACCACTGATCTAGTTCAAGAGCTAACAAGAAGCATGTTGATAGAAGGAGAAAGCAGAGTGCTGGAGAGATGAGCTCATCACTGTGCTGCTTCTCCTTTCACTGTCCTGTCACAGACTGGGGGCAGTTCCTGGATGACCTGGAAAATATGCGAATCGGCAAACATTAAATCGGACCTTCACCCCCCAGGTCACCTGAAGCTCTGCGCACAGCCTCCTCCCTTTTTTATTGACTCATTTTTATTTTTTTTCGCATTTCAGTCCTGATCCCACCCACCTGCTGCCATTCTCACCAAGGCAACATTGGCATGTCCCTGCTGCCTCAGCCTCCTGAAATTCTAGGTCACATATCCCAGGAGTTTGCTGGAGTAACAGCAAACCAGTGGGTGGGCAGAGCTTTGGTTGTCATCGGAGGTCAAGGATTCCAGGTCACATATCCCAGAAGTCTGCAGGAGTAACAGCTAACCAGTGGGTGGGGGGAGCTGTGGTTGTCATTGGAGGTCAGGGATTCGGTCACATATCCCAGGAGTCTGCTGGAGTAACAGCTAACCAGTGGGTGGGCAGAGCTTTGGTTGTCATCGGAGGTCAGGGATTCGGTCACATATCCCAGGAGTCTGCAGGAATAACAGTTAACCAGTGGGTGGGGGGAGCTGTGGTCATCGGAGGTCAGCTGGCTGAACCTGGAAGAAGTAGCCAGCTTCCGATGATTGGAGAGGACCAACATTCGCGGCACAGTGGGTGGGCAGAGCTTTGGTTGTCATCGGAGGTCAGGGATTCCAGGTCACATATCCCAGGAGTCTGCAGGCGTAACAGCTAACCAGTGGGTGGGGGGAGCTTTGGTTGTCATCGGAGGTCAGGGATTCCAGGTCACATATCCCAGGAGTCTGCGGGAGTAACAGCTAACCAGTGGGTGGGCAGAGCTGTGGTTGTCATCGGAGGTCAGGGATTCCAGGTCACATATCCCAGGAGTCTGCGGGAGTAACAGCTAACCAGTGGGTGGGGAGAGCTTTGGTTGTCATCAGAGGTCAGAGATTCCAGGTCACATATCCCAGGAGTCTGCGGGAGTAACAGCTAACCAGTGGGTGGGCAGAGCTGTGGTCCTGATGATCAGAGGTCAGAGATTCCAGGTCACATATCCCAGGAGTCTGCGGGAGTAACAGCTAACCAGTGGGTGGGCAGAGCTGTGGTCCTGATGATCAGAGGTCAGAGATTCCAGGTCACATATCCCAGGAGTCTGCGGGAGTAACAGCTAACCAGTGGGTGGGCAGAGCTGTGGTCCTGATGATCAGAGGTCAGCTGGCTGAACCTGGAAGAGGTAGCCAGCTTCCGATAATTGAGGAGGACCAACATTCACTGCACAGGACCTGGGCTGCTGCACCTGATTGGATCGCAGCAGGATAACTCTGGATCCACTGGACAGGTGAGTATATGAGTCCAGGACAACACTGCATGACAGGTGTGTGGGGCTAAAAAAAAAAAAAGTCAGAGGAGCAACTGAAGTACCTCTTTAAATGAGATGAATGGTTGTATTGTAGGGTCAGATCTGATAGGTGGCGCTAACCTTGTGTGTTTATTTCCTGGCAGGGAAACCTGTGAGTGTTTCAGGAAGCCGTCTGACTATTATAAAGCCATGCTCCGCTTCTCCTTCCAGGTGAGCCAATCACATGACCACATGCAATCAATATATTAATGGGTGTATTACACAGGAACCAGACCGGTATTGTCAGCACTGAGCGCTATTTGCTTTTCTCGTGGTTGAAAATGAGGTTTTCATATCTTCTCGGCCCCAATAACTGTAACCAAAGTGTCACGACAGCTCAGGGTCAAGTACAGAGAATCAAGAGGCAGCAGGACAGGCGCAGCAGGACAGGCGCAGCAGGACAGGCGCAGCAGGACAGGTGCAGCAGGACAGGCGCAGTAGGACAGGCGCAGCAGGACAGGCGCAGCAGGACAGGCGCAGCAGGACAGGTGCAGTAAGACAGTAGGATGGTGTAAACCAGAGGCGTAACTATAACCTTCAGGGCCCTGGTGCAAAAAAATAAAATTAGGGGCCTCCCCCCCCTACGGTGGCGGAACGCCAGGACCGGGTAGCAAGTGAGACCTTTGTGACCCCGGTAGTTCCGCCATTGGTGTCAGTAGTTTTTAATTTTTGATATTTTTATTTATTTATTTAACATTTCATTTTATTTATTTATTTTTTTATTATTTTTACAATTTTTTCAGGAGCCCCGTTGGGTGGCTTTGGTGAGATATCGGGGGTCTAAACAGACCTCCGATGTTTCACCTTTGAGGCAGAGAAAGGGGATTGAGAACACAGCCCTCCATCTCCATCTCTGCATCCTCGGCTGCACACAATGAATGGGCAGGAAGAGCTCTGTACAGAGGCTTCCTGTTCATTCACAAACTGAAGCATAGGAAACACAGATATGAACGAACACAGTTTGCTATGCTTTGGTTATGAATGGACAGATTCAGTGATCGGTACGGATCACTGACTCTATTCATTAAGACAAGGAAGAGGCAAGTGAATGACACATTTACCGGCCCCTTCCCCAGTCTCCATCCTAAAAAGCATCCCCTGCAGCAGCCAGAAAGAGAGGGGAGGGGGGAACCCAGCAGCACTGTGGGGGGATGGGGGGGGGGGGGGCAGGAGAGAGCACAGGAGCCCGACTACAACAAGAGGTGGATAGGAGGAGCAATCGGGTGGCATGTAGAGCAATAGATCCCCTCTGTTTTCACCTGGTGATCTGGCCAGTAACGCACCTCCTGTATTAGAGCTCCCCCCACTCTGGATGAAGGAGCACAGGAGGCACCTTTGGACAGCAGCAATGTCAGTCTGGGGGGGAGGGGAGTGTTGGATGGACTAGCAGATTTAGATACACTAACGAATCAAATCCAAACTCCGGCTCACACGTTATAATCAGTGGCAGAAAACAGTTTTGTTCCTTGTGGAATAAAAGTTCTACATGAAAAAAAGAAAATCATTGTGCGCCCCTGTCAGTGGCAAATGGTTTATCTCATCCCTGTAAATGCAAGAGAACTTGTTCTTTTGAAAAACAGCAGACTTGCTGGCAGGATCACCAGATGAAAATTAAGGGAAAAAAAGCCTAAAAAAGGAAACGAATGCAGCCATCACATTTAGGAATTGGTAAGCTGCAATGTAATACGTTTTTGATATTGAGTGTACTACCGCTTTAAATAAAAGACTCTGACACCTCAACGACATTGAGATGACAGAAATATGAAATGTTCTACATTGTATTGGTCTGTTCCCTGACACTGAGATTGTATTGTGTGTGGAGCACTGAAAATTGTATCAGTCAGTCTCTGTGCGTCACCCGTATGACCGATGCCAAGGTCTTCACACTCTGACCTGATAATCCGCCAACATTGTATCTGAGCTCCATCTCAGCAGATAACGATTATCAGGGGATCGGTCTGAGACGAGTCCAGGGAACGCCGCAGATAATTATTATTGGATTTATCTGGAAATCTCAAATCAAAGTTCAGTGTCATCTTCTGATGGAGCTTTGTGTGGTCACTAAGTAACTAGAAGATACTATGGAAGATTTATTTCCAGTTCTCACGTTGGGTTCAAGTTTGTTGATTGTGAAGGACAATTTCATAAACTCACCTCAACCTTCTCTGCTTTATAATAGAAATCGGAGGTTCCGGGGGGTTCTCATTAGGAACAAGACATTTCCATAAGAACCAATTCCCTTCATATCCCTGAGACCGGAACATTGGGGTCCAAAACAAGGAAAAGTCCCAGCATTCTGGACTCATGAAGGTTTCAGAACAATGACACCCTGACACTTGGGGGTCCCAGAACAATGACACCCTGACACTTGGGGGTCCCAGAACAATGACACCCTGACACTTGGGGGTCCCAGAACAATGACACACTGACACTTCGGGGTCCCAGAACAATGACACCCTGACACTTCGGGGTCCCAGAACAATGACACCCTGACACTTGGGGGTCCCAGAACAATGACACACTGACACTTCGGGGTCCCAGAACAATGACACACTGACACTTGAGGGTCCAGAACAATGACACCCTGACACTTGGGGGTCCCAGAACAATGACACCCTGACACTTGGGGGTCCCAGAACAATGACACACTGACACTTCGGGGTCCCAGAACAATGACACACTGACACTTGAGGGTCCAGAACAATGACACCCTGACACTTGGGGGTCCCAGAACAATGACACACTGACACTTCGGGGTCCCAGAACAATGACACACTGACACTTGGGGGTCCAGAACAATGACACCCTGACACTTGGGGGTCCCAGAACAATGACACCCTGACACTTGGGGGTCCCAGAACAATGACACACTGACACTTCGGGGTCCCAGAACAATGACACACTGACACTTGGGGGTCCAGAACAATGACACCCTGACACTTGGGGGTCCCAGAACAATGACACCCTGACACTTGGGGGTCCCAGAACAATGACACACTGACACTTCGGGGTCCCAGAACAATGACACACTGACACTTGGGGGTCCAGAACAATGACACCCTGACACTTGGGAGTCCAGAACAATGACACCCTGACACTTGAGGTTCCTAGAACAATGACACACTGACAATTGGGGGTCCCAGATCAACGACACTCTGACACTAGGTGTCCAGAACAATGACACACTGACACTTGGGGGTCCAGAACAATGACACACTGACACTTGGGGGTCCCAGAACAATGACACACTGACACTTGGGAGTCCAGAACAATGACACCCTGACACTTGAGGTTCCTAGAACAATGACACACTGACACTTGGGGGTCCCAGAACAATGACACACTGACACTTGGGGGTCCCAGAACAATGACACACTGACACTTGGGGGTCCAGAACAATGACACACTGACACTTGGGGGTCCAGAACAATGACACACTGACACTTGGGGGTCCAGAACAATGACACTCTGACACTTGGGGGTCCAGAACAATGACACACTGACACTTGGGGGTCCAGAACAATGACACTCTGACACTTGGGGGTCCAGAACAATGACACACTGACACTTGGGGGTCCAGAACAATGACACTCTGACACTTGGGGGTCCAGAACAATGACACTCTGACACTTGGGGGTCCAGAACAATGACACTCTGACACTTGGGGGTCCAGAACAATGACACACTGACACTTGGGGGTCCCAGAACAATGACACACTGACACTTGGGGGTCCAGAACAATGACACACTGACACTTGGGGGTCCAGAACAATGACATACTGACACTTGGGGGTCCCAGAACAATGACACCCTGACACTTGGGGGTCCAGAACAATGACACACTGACACGTGGAGGTCCCAGAACAATGACACACTGACACTTGGGGGTCCAGAACAATGACACACTGACACGTGGAGGTCCCAGAACAATGACACCCTGACACTTGGGGGTCCAGAACAATGACACACTGACACTTGGGGGTCCAGAACAATGACACACTGACACATGGAGGTGCCAGAACAATGACACCCTGACACTTGGGGGTCCAGAACAATGACACACTGACACATGGAGGTCCCAGAACAATGACACACTGACACTTGGGGGTCCAGAACAATGACACACTGACACGTGGAGGTCCCAGAACAATGACACCCTGACACTTGGGGGTCCAGAACAATGACACACTGACACTTGGGGGTCCAGAACAATGACACACTGACACGTGGAGGTCCCAGAACAATGACACCCTGACACTTGGGGGTCCAGAAAAATGACACACTGACACGTGGAGGTTCCAGAACAATGACACACTGACACGTGGAGGTCCCAGAACAATGACACCCTGACACTTGGGGGTCCAGAACAATGACACACTGACACATGGAGGTCCCAGAACAATGACACACTGACACTTGGGGGTCCAGAACAATGACATACTGACACTTGGGGGTCCAGAACAATGACATACTGACACTTGAGGGTCCAGAACAATGACACCCTGACACTTGGGGGTCCAGAACAATGACACACTGACACTTGGGGGTCCCAGAACAATGACACACTGACACTTGGGGGTCCAGAACAATGACACCCTGACACGTGGAGGTCCCAGAACAATGACACCCTGACACTTGGGGGTCCAGAACAATGACACACTGACACGTGGAGGTCCCAGAACAATGACACACTGACACGTGGAGGTCCCAGAACAATGACACACTGACACTTGGGGGTCCCAGAACAATGACACACTGACACTTGGGGGTCCAGAACAATGACACACTGACACGTGGAGGTCCCAGAACAATGACACTCTGACACTTGGGGGTCCCAGAACAATGACACACTGACACTTGGGGGTCCAGAACAATGACACACTGACACATGGAGGTCCCAGAACAATGACAGGCTGACACTTGGGGGCCCCAAATGTCAGTGTGTCATTGTTCTGGACCCTCAAATGTCAGTGTG
The DNA here is from genome assembly GCA_037952835.1 of Lithobates septentrionalis. Lineage (NCBI taxonomy): Eukaryota > Metazoa > Chordata > Amphibia > Anura > Ranidae > Lithobates > Lithobates septentrionalis. The sequence continues at coordinate 81,124 of JBBDGP010004851.1, read as the reverse complement.
TCATTGTTCTGGGATCCCCAAATGTCAGTGTGTCATTGTTCTGGGACCTCCACGTGTCAGTGTGTCATTGTTCTGGACCCCCAAGCGTCAGTGTGTCATTGTTCTGGACCCCCAAGCATCAGTGTGTCATTGTTCTGGACTCCCAAGTGTCAGTGTGTCATTGTTCTGGACCCTCAAGTGTCAGTGTGTCATTGTTCTGGACCCCCAAGTGTCAGTGTGTCATTGTTCTGGGACCCCCAAGTGTCAGTGTGTCATTGTTCTGGATCCCCAAGTGTCAGTGTGTCATTCTTCTGGGATCCCCAAATGTCAGTGTGTCATTGTTCTGGGACCTCCACGTGTCAGTGTGTCATTGTTCTGGACCCCCAAGCGTCAGTGTGTCATTGTTCTGGACCCCCAAGCATCAGTGTGTCATTGTTCTGGATCCCCAAGTGTCAGTGTGTCATTGTTCTGGGACCCCCAAGTGTCAGTGTGTCATTGTTCTGGACCCCCAAGTGTCAGTGTGTCATTGTTCTGGACCCCCAAGTGTCAGTGTGTCATTGTTCTGGACCCCCAAGTGTCCAGAATGCTGGGACTTTTCCTCCATTGTTCTGGATCCCATGGTTCCAGGGTCAGGGATATGAAGGGAATTGGTTCTTATGGAAATGTAATATTCCACTCACTTTTAGAAATAAATTTCCACTACTGGAGTCTATAGACACACAACCTTTGGCGCCCTCCGATATGATCGACTCTTTTACTGAGAACATTCACTTTCCTATCTGGCCCTAGTCTATAATATGGTGATAATGAATGAATTGAATGAATTAACTTCTTTAGGATTATTGGATGTCTTCTCCCAATGGGCACCCAACAACTCTGCGTAGAAAAGCTGTGTATTGTCCTGTAGGCTCGGGGTGGCTGTGCCAATGGAAGATCCAAGCCTTCTTGGGATGAATGGACATATGGACAATGCCGATCTCCTGACCTAAACCCGTCTGTTTTCTCTCTTGTCTTCTCAGTCTGCACTGGAGGGGATAATAAGCTCCAAAAGGTACGACACTAGAGAAGACTTCACGGTGGTCCTTCATCCCGTCCTGCGCATGGTGAGTATCATGCAGACCTACGTTTGCTTCACTTACTCATTATCTGCTCCAGTGCTGCAACTCGCACCTTCCATGTAATGATTAACCTCCCGTCATATGACTGCCGCCATTATATACGGGTTATCGGTAGGTTTCTGGAGGATGAAGCAGCGATGTGCGATAAAAGTCATCAGCTATTATTACATAATATGGAGGACACTGAGACTTTTGTTCTTAAAGGGGAACGTTGTGAATTCTCGGGAAAGGGAACATTTATTTGACATACACCGAGCCGCCCACCAACCTAATATTGAGTGGGTCCCACTTTTGACCCATTGAGGGATGGACTCCACTAGACCTCTGAAGGTACGCCGTGGTATCTGGCACCAAGCCGTCACTAGCAGATCCTTTAAGTCCTGTAAGTTGGGAGGTGAGGCCCCCATGGATCGGACTTGTTTTTCCAGCACATACCACAGATGTTTGATTAGATTGTGATCTGGAGAATTTGGAAGCCAAGTCAAGACCTTAAACTGGTTTTTGTGTCCCTCAGACCATTCTTGAACCATTTTTGCAGTGGGGCAGATAGGTGCCCCCCCCCCCCCCAACTTCCTACTGGAAGACTACCATGGAGATCATACAAATGCTGCCACTCAACGGTCAATTATTAGATCATTTTTCAGAGGGGGACCTAAGTGCAGATAAAAAAGTGGGGATCATGTGACCAGACCCTAGAGAGGAGGGAACGCTGACAATAGCTGGGACATGGGAACCTATGGGTGACATCACCACTCAAGGCATTACCAGCCATTGTTGAGAACTCCCCTGTGTCAGTCAGTGGTGGCTGCATGGGAGAGGAAGGAGCACTGGCAAAGGCTGGGACATGGGAGCCTATGGGTGAGGTCACAGTGCCAGACATTAGCAGCTATTGCTGAGCACTTTCTCTTCTCCCCTGCAGCCATCACTGGCTGACACAGGGGATCACATGACCAGGCAGGAGAGAGGCGTGAGCGCCGATAATGGCCGCTGGGACATGGGAGCCTATGGGTAACATCCCCAATCCAGTGTTACCAGCCATTGTTCAGTGCTCCCTTGTGTCAGTCAGTGGCAGCTGCAGGGGAGAAGAGGGAGCACCTACAATAGCTGGGACATGGGAGCCTATGGGTGACATCACCAATCCAGTGTTACCAGCCATTGTTCAGTGCTCCCTTGTGTCAGTCAGTGGCAGCTGCAGGGGAGAAGAGGGAGTACCTACAATAGCTTGGACATGGAAGCCTATGGGTGACATCACCATTTCAGACATTACCAGCTATTGTTGAGCGTTCTCTCTTCTCCCCTGCAGCTATTGCTGGCTGCCACAGTGGATCACATGACCAGAGAGAGGAGGGAGTGCTGACAATGGCTGGGACATGAAAGCCTATGGGTGATGTCATTGCTCCAGGCTTTACCAGCCATTACTAAGCGCTTCCTCTTCTCCCCGGCAGTCATTGCTGGCTTGCACATAGGGGATCAAGTGACTGGACTGGAGAGAAGAGCGAGCACAATGGCTGGGACATGGGAGCCTATGGGTGACATCACTGTTTCAGCCATTACCAGCCATTGTTAAATGCTTCTCTGTGTCAGTTAGTGGCAGCTGCAGGGGAGAAGGGGGAGTGCCGACAATAGCTGGGATATGGCAGCCCATGAGTGACGTCATCACTCCAGGCATAACCAGCCATTGCACTCTCTCTTCTCCCCTGCAGCTGCCGCTGGCTGACACGGGATGACATGACTGGAAATAGGTAAGTGTATAGATTTTTCTTACATAGTTTAGTCAGCATAGATGTTAGGAGGGGGGAGGGGACATTTTTAAGACTAGTTAAGTTTAGACTGGAACTCTAATAAATTGATAATTTATCATTGAATTAAAAATTTTGCCAGTATTTTCTGTATGTCATAAAAGACGTCTCTTCATTTGTAAGGTGGATTCCGAGAAAAAAAACATTAACAACTATGGAGAGGTGTATGAAGTTCAGTGCTCTGAACAGGTAGGTTCCAGGAAATCATTTCATTTTAAATGTAAATAACTTAAAAAAAAAAAAATTATTGTGCACAGAAATAATCCCAATAATGTGTCTGATTTGTGTATTTCCTATGATGATCATCAGCACCATCTAGTGGCCATATTGTAGTAATTCCCTAATAGTGGTATTTGAGGAAAATACCAAATCCTGGCCACTAGATGGAGCCGACAATCATAGGAAACACACATATTAGACAAGAAATATTCGCAATGACTGTGAATGCAGAAATATTCATACAGCAAATTATTATTTTCTGAATTCCTCTCAAAATGGATCTTTTTTTAAATTCTTTTGCATGCGTTCTTTCAGTTTGTATCATTTTCAGGATTAATGAATAAGAGACACATTTTTATTTATTCATTTATTTTAATGTTTATTTACATTTTTTTGTTTAATTTTGGATGCAGATATTAAAAAAATGAGGACAGGCAGGTAAAGGACATTATATAAAATGAAGACTTCCTCTAATAGATGGGTGACTTCATCTTTGTCAGTGTAGTATAAGGTACTGATAAAGTTTGATGACTATGGGGGGTAATGATGTCACGCTTGGCTCCACCTACAGGCGACACCCTTCCTGAACACGCACAAGAACAGTCCCTACGCGTTTCTTAAGGACATGATGGCAGTGGAGAAGAGCGGACCGAAGGTGAGAGTAAAGAGACCCTGTCACCATGTCACTGGTCCATTCATGTCACCAAAAATGAAAAAAGATTCTATGCACCCTAGACGGGTGCTGGGGGCCGCCATCTTGGATGTGATGTCAGCAGCCCCAGCGGACACAGATCTGTTCCTTACTTGACCCGTTACAGTATTCCTTTTCACTCCTCCTCCAGCAGCTGCATTAAATGTTATTTAGAGAGGGGAGGGGCAGAGGAGCTGGGCCAGCACAGACAATCATTTGTGCTGAGATAAGAGGTTTGTGCAGGAGGGGGTGGGGCTCTTTGTGCTGTGAAGCGTAATAGGGATGATGGGGGAGAATTGTGCTAGGAGGAAGGTTGGGGGGGTTGTGGGGGTTTTGTGCTAAAAGGGGGGATTGGGGTGTCGTGCTATGAGAGGGGATTGAAGGGATTTGTGCAGGGAGGAGGGATTTGTGGTAGGAGAGAGGATTGGTGGGATTTGTGTGAGGAGGGGACTTTTGCTAGGAGAGGGTCTTGGGGGGATTTGTGCAAGGAGGGGGGATTTGTGCTAGGAGAGGGGATTGGGGGGAGGTGACATCAATTCTAGTGATTCCTCTGGGACTAGTTAGAAATGTGAGCTCAGCCTATAAAACGTCCTTTGGGTGACGGGTCCTTTGGGTGGCGGGACCTTTGGGTGACAGGTCCTTTGGGTGACTGGGTCTTTGGGTGACGGGGTCTTTGGGTGGCGGGTCCTTTGGGTGACGGGGTCTTTGGGTGGCGGGTCCTTTGGGTGGTGGGTCCTTTGGGTGACAGGTCCTTTGGGTGACAGGTCCTTTGGGTGACGGGTCCTTTGGGTGGCGGGTCCTTTGGGTGACAGGTCCTTTGGGTGACGGGGTCTTTGGGTGGCGGGTCCTTTGGGTGGCGGGTCCTTTGAGTGGCGGGTTCTTTGGGTGTCGGGTCCTTTGGGTGACGGGTCCTTTGGTTGACGGGTTCTTTGGTTGACGGGTCCTTTGGGTGATGGGTCCCTTGGTTGACGGGTCCTTTGGGTGACGGGTCCTTTGGGTGGCGGGTCCTCTTGTGGAACATGCTGATCTCTGCCCTGATAAAAAGCAGCTTGTTGGTAAAAGGTCTCACCGGGCAAGTTGTCTCTAGAAGCTGCTGCATCCTGCTTCTTATTGTGTATTTTGGGGTGAACTAATCTAAAGTAACTTCTTCTGCTTTCAGGAGAGGAAAGTCGGTTCCAACTTCACCTGCACAGACCTGAGCCCATCAGACACGGTGCCGACGTCCGGTACGTAGATCTCACCAGTTGAGGATTTTGCTTTGTTGGTCACAGAGATGAATCAACTTTTATTTCTATTTAGTTCACAATCTGAAGGCGGCCGACTTTAAGGTCATCGGCGCCCTGGGAGACTCGCTCACTGTAAGTACCGCCCACTGCGAATAGTTAACTTCATATACATTGTAGCAAGGTTCAGAATTCATTTATCATTTAATTATTAAAGGCTTACAGGGAGGGTTAGTGTTGGGGATACAGGGAGGGTTAGTGTTGGGATTACAAGGAGGGTTAGTGTTGGGGTTACAGGGAGGGTTAGTGTTGGGGTTACAGGGAGGGTTAGTGTTGGGATTACAGGGAGGGTTAGTGTTGGGATTACAGGGAGGGTTAGTGTTGGGATTACAGAGAGGGTTAGTGTTGGGATTACAGGGAGGGTTAGTGTTGGGATTACAGAGAGGGTTAGTGTTGGGATTACAGAGAGGGTTAGTGTTGGGATTACAGGGAGGGTTAGTGTTGGGGTTACAGGGGAGGTTAGTGTTGGGGATACACTGAGGGTTAGTGTTGGGATTACAGGGAGGGTTAGTGTTAGGATTACAGGGAGGGTTAGTGTTGGGGTTACAGGGAGAGTTAGTGTTGGGATTACAGGGAGGGTTAGTGTTGGGATTACAGGGAGGGTTAGTGTCTGAATTCTGCCCCCTGTCAGCCATTATGCTGCAATTATTTATAATAGGGAAAAGGGAAATATTATACTTCCTTAATGTATGAATGAGGAAATGATATTACATTAGATGATATTATTATAAAATAATGGTGTCATTTACCCATTATGCTACTTTGTTATCGGGTTAATGACGTCATAATTGGGATAAGATCCGGGGGGGGGGGGGTTGGCTGGAAAATAAAGAAGATTCAACCTGCTGGGAAACCTAATCCACTCCTTTATCCCATCGATCAGCTCATTCTTGGCAGGATCCAATAGGGGGTAATGCTTTAAGACCGCCGGGCTTTATAGAGCGGCACTTCACTATGATGTCATCAACCTACCAAGGAAAAAACGTTCTTCCAAATGAGATCAAAGGCATTACATTTGTGCGCTTCCTCTTGGCGATCGTCTTTAAAGCTGGCCACACACACTAGTAGAATTTCGATTTGAAATTTTTCCTTTTTAAGAACTTTCATTTGATTTTTTTAAAACAAATAAATTCCTAGCAATGTTTGTCTTTTTTATTTAGGAAACTCCATTTGTTCCACAATCAAACGTTAAAAGCAAAGGAAATTTTGAAGCACTTTCAAATGCCATTTGTTAAGTCATCGAATGTACTGAGAATTTTCCTATGAACAGTCATTTGTAGACATGTGCACCACCGAAAATTGTTCGTTTTCATTTCATTTGTTTTTTTTTTTCCATTTTTCAGGTCATTCGTTATGATCGCAATTCGTTAATTTGTGAATTCAAAAAAATTGTTACATTGAAAAAAGTTCGGAAATTCGAAAATCCGAAAAAATAACTACGATAACTAATAATAACGTAACATGAAAACCCATGAATTCAAAAATCTGAAATAATAACTAACTAATAATAACCTAACTATTACTAACTATTAAATTATAGGTATTGGAATTTCCTTTCAAATTCGGCTGTTAGTGAACGTAACAAATACGAATTTATCCAAAGTTACAAATTATCTGAAATAATGAATGCCGCATCTAAACGAGTGGAACGTAACTACTTATTAATAATAAATAACAATAATAATAAAAACTTATTATTATTATTATTATTTATTATTAACTCATTCCATTCCATTTGTTTAGATGCGGCATTCGTTATTTCGGATAATTCGTATTCGTTACGTTCACTAACAGTCAAATTTGAAAGGAAATTCCAATACCTATAATTTAATAGTTAGTAATAGTTAGGTTATTATTAGTTAGTTATTATTTCAGATTTTCGAATTCATGGGTTTTCATATTGTCAAATTTCGAATTGACGAACTTTCGAATATACGAATTTACTAATTTTCAAATATTTGAATTTACGAATATTTGGAAAAATTTGTTAAATAGGTTTTCGTTAATTAGAATATTTCTGAATTAACAAATTTGTCCAAATATGTTAAAAAACTAATTGGGAACGAAGCGAGTTGCAGATGTCTAGGCATTTGAAAATCTGCTAGCGTTTAACTAGGATCATACTGCTAATGGATTCTTTTGCAGCATGCAAAAATCAGCTGCGATACACAGACGCTTCCCTAGAGAAGGGTGAAACGGATTATTTCTCCAAAATTTCAGCCAAATTTAGGAGATCTCGGCAAAATTCTTCCCTTTTTGGCAAAATGTTTTGGAGTCAAATGGCAAGAATTTGTTGATGATTTTAAAGGGCGCAATAAGCAATAAATACTGGAAACTTAGTAGCTAAATTGTAACATTTTTTTAAATACAGAAACAAATAAACAAACAGTAAATAAAACTAAAATAAAAATAGTAAAGCAACAAAAGAGAAATATAGTTATATATATATACACAAGGTCACCTGGAGCCCAGGGAGAACATGCCAAATTTTGCCCCCCCCCCCCCCCCCCCCCGCCTTCCAAGATGTATAATTATGTGTGAGCAAAAATCCCTCTTCCACCCAAAAAAATAAAATGGAGCACTAATCTGCATGCCCGTCCTCTAAGCATGAATTTCCCCTTCCCCACAGTACAAATCCACCCTGCTGAGATCCCCCTCCAGACTTAAATCTTTACCCCCCCCCCCCCCCGCTCATCTAATCCTATATTCCCCCAGCACAAATCCCCACCCCCCCAAAAAAAACTTCCCCCTCCTTGCACAAATCCTCTACCCTTCAATACCCATCAAATGTCCCCTCCAAGAACAAATCCCCTCCCCCCTCAATCCAATCCCTCCCCCTCCTAGCACAAATACCCCCCCCAATCAACCCTACTAGCACAAACACCCCCTCCAAAAAAAGAAAAATGTAATCTTAGCACAAATCTCCTCTTCACCCATCTCCCCTCCCAACACAAATCCCCTCCCAAATTACTTCTCCTAGCACACCTACCCAGATTTCCCTAGAACAATTCTTACCCCCTGCTACCCCTCTCAAATTCCCCCTCTCAACACAAATTCTCCCCCCCCCCCAATCTCCTTGTGGTGCCCCCACCACCTCACATTATAACACAGTGCCCAGGGCAGCCGCCCCTCCTGCCCACCCCTTGTCCCTGGTTATGCCTTTCTGATTGTTTTTGGTTGTAAGACTTTTTAATAAACCTGATTTAAATGATTTTTAAAAAAAACAATACAGAAATAACAACAAAATAGACAAAAAATAAAATAGAATAGTAAATAAGCACAAATGCAAAGAACATACAAGGCACACAAAACACACAAACAAGTGATCTTTTTTTAATTTAATTTCAAGCAAATTTTGTCTCAGCAACTCTATGAGCAAAATTGGGAGATTCAACTTTGGCAAACATTTTTCTGCCACTAGATGTCCTCAGTGTGGTGTCGGGGATCATTCAACTCACTTCCTCAGAGCCCAGGTCATCCTGGCCCCACCCCCAGCCTGTGTCTGGACAGTGAAAGGAAAGGCTGAAAGTGGAAATGCTTCTTGTCAGCACATTCGCTGATTGCTTCTTGTGCTGCTTCTTCCTCTCACACTCCAGCCCTGCTGTACAGAAACCCGCACATGTCTGATGCCAGGTCACATTCAGGAATTTACACGGCTAATATAAGAAAAAATCATGGAATGATATATTACCGATAACAGAATGACATTTTATTGTGTTTTATATTTCTGCCTGGAGTCCAGCTTTCATTCTAACGCGGATTCTCTTTGGTGTTCCAGGCAGGAAATGGCGCCGGAGCGTTTGTCATGGACATTCTGGACGTGGTAACAGAATACCGAGGAATGTCCTGGAGGTCGGTGTGAATTTTGGGGCAGATTCTGTGATATTAGTTTTCTAGTAATACGAAGTTTACTGAATATTCAGGCCACATTCACACTCTGTGTAGCGAATTTTTGTGTGGACGACTTTCACACGATTCCGTGCGTCCCGCGTACAGCAGCCCCTCCCCCTTCAATGGAAGGAAGATCCTTCTCCTTTTTTTTGGCAACAAACGTTACAAACGTTACTTGATTTCTAAAGGTGCATTTTGCTGCAGATTGATTCTGTTGTGCGACAACCGTGGCAAAATCGCACCGTGTTTGGGGTGCCATTTACAATGAAACATGTGTCATGCATATTGCAGTGATCGCCACGCAATTTGAAATTGCAGGCAGAATGGCGGAGATGACAAATCGCCGATCATGAATGGGGCCCAACAACTATCTAAACATGAAACAACATGTAAGGAACCAGAATAGTAGACTTATGTAAAGACACATTTTAATGGTTATGATCAGATTTACTTTATTTGGTTTATAAACAAATAGTTTATATTGTTTATTTATCCCTATCAATATGATATAATATAATACTAGTATATGTAGGAAACAAACATTGATCACAGGATACATCCATAACACTTAGGGGTTGATTTACTAAAACTGGAGAGTACAAAATCAGGTACAGGGTGGGTAGTACAGGTTGGGTAGTACAGGGTGGGTATTACAGGGTGGGTGGTAGAGGGTGGGTAGTACAGTCTGGGGGGTACAGGGTGGGTAGTACAGGCTGGGTGGTACAGGACGGACAGTACAGGTTGGGTGGTACAGGGTGGGTAGTACAGGACAGATAGTACAGGGTGGGTAGTACAGGGTGGGTAGTAAAGGTTGGGTGGTACAGGCTGGGTGGTACAGGACAGACAGTACAGGGTGGGTAATACAGGCTGGGTGGTACAGGGTGGGTAGTACAGAACAGATCGTACAGTTTGGGTGGTACAGGGTGGGTAGTACAGGACAGATAGTACAGGGTGGGTGGTACAGTGTGGGTAGTACAGAGTGGATGGTAAAGGGTGGGTAGTACAGGCTGGGTGGTACAGGGTGTGTAGTATAGGGTGGGTAGTACAGGGTTTGTAGTACAGGCTGGGTGGTACAGGACGGACAGTACAGGGTGGGTAATACAGACTGGGTGGTACAGGGTGGGTAGTACAGGACAGATAGGACAGATAGTACAGGGTGGGTAGTACAGGGTAGGGGGTACAGGGTGGGTAGTACAGGACAGATAGTACAGGGTGGGTAGTACAGGGTAGGGGGTACAGGGTGGGTGGTACAGGTAGGTGGTACAGGGTGGGTAGTACAGGTAGGCAGTACAGGTAGGTAGTACAGGGTGGGTGGTACAGGATGGGGAGTACAAGTAGGCAGTACAGGTAGGTAGTACATGGTGGGGAGTACAGGCAGGTAGTACAGGGTAGGTGGTACAGGGTGGGTAGTACAGGTAGGCAGTACAGGTAGGTAGTACAGGGTGGGTGGTACAGGATGGGGAGTACAAGTAGGCAGTACAGGTAGGTAGTACAGGTAGGTAGTACAGGGTAGGGGGTACAGGGTGGGTAGTACAGGTAGGTGGTACAGGGTAGGGAGTACAGACAACAACCCCCAGCCGTGAACAGCCGTGAACCACCCCAATTTGCACTCCCGCATATCAACATCAACAAGTCCCCTTTAGATATGTGTAATTAGATTAACAGATACCACCTGAACACCCTTTTGAGCCCTTGGAATACCTACATTCCTAATCTGTATTCTTGCATATCAACAAGCCCCCCTGATAAATTAGCCCCACAGGAGGGAGCCTCCGCTAGGCCAACCCAAAACACTCCTTGATCCCATTGTTACCCCCTCAAGTCTAATTACCATCAATAAATATTTCTTCTATGGTCCTTTAAACAATGTACCCTTTGAAATTTTCAATTAGGTTAACAGCCCATACCTCACACCCCTAGGTAGACTTGCATAAGAGTAACACATCAAAGGGTCTTCAGCTGTTATCTTAAAATTGAGTTGGCTTGGACAAATAGACCATTGTCAACTCAATTCTGGCCTGGTTAATATAATAATGTCCCACATAAATCGGTGAACATATTACAACAATAGATAGATAGAGGCGGCCCGTCCAAAGAGGGCACACGGGTGCCGCCCCCTATCCATGCGTCCGCCCCCCTGATCTACATTTCAGGGCGCCGGACCATGGATTCCAATGGGGGGGAGTGTTTTTTTGAAGCACATGATTAGAGCCAGAAGCTCTAATTGGCTTCAAAAAAGGGTGGGCTCGGGGCGCAGAGCACTGCACCCCAATCCCACTCAGTTGTGTGACGATAGTGAATTAATTTTCGCTAGTTTCACACTAAAGTTCCTCCTCACCAATCAGGTGGCAGGTCGTGAGACCTGTTTCCCGACTGGCCAAAGCATCAGGCGATCCCATTGGATGCCTAGCACTTAGGAGGAACAGAGAGGAGACACACGGTGGAGGGAGCCGTGGAAGGAGCGGACACCGGAGCTGCTGCCCGCACCTCGGGAGAGGATAGATAGATAGATAGATAGATAGATAGATAGATAGATAGATAGATAGATAGATAGATAGATAGATAGATAGATGAAGGATATTAATGTATCTCTTTACTGATCGCTCCTCTTCCTCTATGTAGTATCGGTGGAGATGAAGACCTCAGTAACGTGACCACATTGGCAAGTATGTTCCATAAGAAAGTTTTTTTTCAACTTTGTACCATGACACATTTTTTTTTTTTTTTACTAAGCGTTTTTATTGAGATAAAAAGGTTTACAGTACAGAATGATTTGAGATATAAACCAAGCAGTTCCAGAAATGTACTGAGCCAATATTAATGACAGGTCCACTTTACAGTCTGTGTCCACCCAAAACTGATATTTGGGTATCAACTGGCTTCTAAAATCCTGGAGATGCCCGGTCTCCCATCCCCCCTTCACAAAGTTTCCTTCCTACATCATCGTCCATAAGCGTGTGATTGGACAGTAAGAGGAGAAGCAGCAGACTGATGAGCTCATCACTTCACTCTCTCCTCCTTACATTTCTTGTTGCATTCTTTGTAAAGTCTGAATGCTGATGATGATCCCTCAGCCTTGTATTTTTCGAAGGCATTCTCCTCTGTTTTTATATACATTTTTACATTGGAGTTAAGCCATCCAGGACTTTTGTTCGCTCTTTTAAATTTATTTCCCAATGGGATACATTGGCTAATGCCCTCATGTAATATGCTCTTAAAGCAAACCCATCTCTCCTCCGTGTTCTTTGTTCCTAAGAATATATCCCAGTTTATATCTTCTAGCAAGGTTCATAGTTTAGGGAAGTTGGCTCTTTTGAAATTCAGTGTCTTTGTTGTCCCCAGAAAAGTAATAGAGGGGAAATCTTTCAATGGGGACACTAGTCCTGGTGACCTGGGGGGTCCCCAAGAAATTCCCTTAATTTGCATGGCTTCCCGCTCACTTCCTGTTTAGCTATGGGACAGGAAGTGAAGGAAAATCTCTGCAATGGGACACAGATGGCGCAAAAAAAAAAAATCTGACAGGGGTTATAACCCTGAGTGAAAATGGAAAATACCGCGCTGTCGCTTTGAATACCAATTAGCAGCCAGCACAGAAAAAGACAATTGCAAACAAGTGATAACAAATTAAATGTGCAGCGCTAATAAGAACAGTCTCTATATGATGGGAGACTCTACAAGTGATGAACTAAATAGGTTATTTGCACATATGTTAACACATGTAAGAAAACATATTTTCACCACAAGCCTTGACAACTCATCGGGGTGTATGCCCTTTTGAGTCCATTAACTCTGGTAAGCCTTCTCATTGCTGGTGGTGGTATCTCCCATACCTATTCTCCTCACCTGTCCTCTCACGGATGTCCTAAGAACGCTATTCAACTACAGGGACCAATTTTAAACACCGCGTCTTCATCTGTGAACTTATTACAAATTTTTTTTTTTAATATATATAAATTTATATTTCTTTATGTATATTTTTTTCATATATTCACTTTTCACTCATCACGTTTGTGGACTCACTTCATTGTATATCTATGTGTTCACACAAGTGTTAATATATGTGTAAATAGCCTATTTAGTTCATCACTTGTACAGTCTCTCATCATATAGAGACTGTTCTCATTAGCGCTGCACATTTAATTTGTTATCAGGGGTTATAATTAGGGTTGCACCGATACTAGTATCGGTATCAGTATCGGTGCCAATACCGAGTAATTGCACAAGTATTGGTACCTGAAACCGATACATTCAGGATCGATTCTATGAGCTGTCAGTGGGTCTCCCCTCTTGACAACTGAAGTGTTAAAAGGAGTCCGATAATTGGAGCTGTCAAAAAAAAAAAAGCAGCCGGCAATGTTTATTAACAACATTGCTCAGGCGCTGAAACACTAAAATAAAAAGAAACATTGTTTCTTTTTGTATCTTTCTGTTTCTTCATCTGCAGATCAAAGGGATGAACAAATATTCCTCTGTTTAACCCCTTATTAACCCTTAGTTTACTCTAATCAGCCTTAATTAACTCCCTATTCTCCTCCATTTAAAGCGGAGTTCCACACAAAAATGGAACTTCCGCTTTTCGGAACCCTCCCCCCCTCCGGTGTCACATTTGGCACCTTTCAGGGGGGAGGGGGGTGCAGATACCTGTCTAAGACAGGTATTTGCACCCACTTCCGGCATAGACTCCCATGGGAGTCTATGCCTCTTCCTGTCCCTTCGCGCTGTCTCCTGGGAAACACACAGCTCCCAGGAGATAGCGGGGACCACTTACGATGCGCAGCGCAACTCGCGCATGCGCAGTAGGGAACCGGGAAGTGAAGCCGCAACGCTTCACTTCCTAATTCCCCCAGCTAGGATGGCGGCGGCAGCTGCCGAGAACCGAGCGGGTTCTCGGCGTCGCCTGCCGACATCGCTGGACCCTGGGACAGGTAAGTGGCCATTTATTAAAAGTCAGCAGCTGCAGTATTTTTAGCTGCTGGCTTTTAATTTTTTTTTTTTTTTTACGGTTTGGGTGGACTCCCTCTTTAATTATTATTTTCCTGCTTTTTTTTTTTTTTACGTCTATTTTATAAACGATAAACAATCAAAACTTTTTTTTGTTTGCTTTGTTAATATTTTTACACATATATATTAACATATATTTACACATTTCAGATTGAAAAAGCGCAACAAATAAATAAAAGAAAAATCTATTTATTTCATTTGTAAATAACTTTTCAATGCTGACAGCTGAAGTGTTAAAGGAGTCCGGTAATTTATTAACAACATTGCTCAGGCGCTGAAACACTAAAATAAAAAGAAACATTGTTTCTTTTTGTATCTTTCTGTTTCTTCATCTGCAGATCAAAGGGATGATTTATTTCATTTGTAAATAACTTTTCAATGCTCTGTACCATTGCTGACAGCTGAAGTGATAACAAAACAATACAACTTTATATTCAAAATTATGAACTTCCATCCTGTAATTATGATTTCCTATCCATTTCTAACACTCTACTCTTATCTCTCAAGATGGATTCATAATCATAATAATCTTTTTATATAAATCTGTTAACCAAAACCTCTGATTGTTGGAGATAATCAGACTCACAGTCCCGACGTTCCCCTCATGAACTGCCCCATAGGGATTACTATAAAGTGAAATTAGGCTTTAAAGCTGCAGTAAAACGATCCTCCATCTTTGGATTATTTTGCTGGTATAATAATACTGCTGTGTACCTACCTAACGCTACCTACTGCTTTTCTTTGCAGACATTCTCCGGATGTTTAATCCCAATATACAAGGATTCTCCATAGGGAATGGCTTTCATGTTCTGCCACGATCCGCCCTAAACCGAGCCGTTCCCGGAGCCAAAGCAGAGTAAGTCCTTTTCAAATTATAATATGCCCCACCCCCCTCCAGTCATTGGACGACCTCATCTCACCTCGTACTTCCTTCAAAGGGCCCATCCTGAGACAAGACGTTCTGTAATGGATGGGGGTCCATCTTATGTTACATTTCTTATAAATTGTATACATTCATAGATCAAACCCATGTATCAACCCGTGTTTCAACCAGGCTCTTGTCTAAATTGGCCCCAGTATGTATGTATGTGGGATTAGGGACCTAATGCCGTGTACACACGAGCGGGCATTACGGCGGACTTTGCCCGGCGGACTTTTCGACGTACTT
The DNA here is from genome assembly GCA_037952835.1 of Lithobates septentrionalis. Lineage (NCBI taxonomy): Eukaryota > Metazoa > Chordata > Amphibia > Anura > Ranidae > Lithobates > Lithobates septentrionalis. The sequence continues at coordinate 65,975 of JBBDGP010004851.1, read as the reverse complement.
TCCGACGGACTTTCTGAATGAACGGACTTGCCTACACACAATCCACCAAAGTCCGTCGGATTCGTACGTGATGACGTACGACCGGACTAAAACAAGGAAGTTCATAGCCAGTAGCCAATAGCTGCCCTAGCGTGGCTTTTTGTCCGTCGAACTAGCATACAGACGAGCGGACTTTTCGACCGGACTCGATTTCGATGGATTGATTTAAAACATGTTTCAAATCTAAGTCCGTCCAACTTTTGAGAAAACAAAGTCCGCTGGAGCCCACACACATCGAATTGTCCGACGAAATCCAGTCCGCCGGGCAAAGTCCGCCGTAATGTCCGCTCGTGTGTACGCGGCATTAGATTGTAAGCTCCTTGGGGACGGGGACTGATGTGAATGTACAATATAAATGTAAAGTGCTCCGTAAATTGTCAGCGATATATAAATACCTGAAATAAGTAAATGTTTAAAAGTAAACAATGTGAAGGAAAATAATTTAGGTAGACAAGTCCTGTAGTTATTGTTGAGTTAATGGATCCATCTGGTCTGGGCACCCGGCCGGGCTTCAATGTCCTCCGGTCACAGAAGGGGAGTCTGTATTTCCGCCTGCCTTGTATATGGTGGGATCTTTTGATTGGTGGGATTTATTAATTGGTGGGATCTGTTGATGGTTCTGACCCATTTGTGTTCCCGCTCCTTGCAGTGATATGCTGGATCAGTCCCAGAACTTGGTGACGGCCATGAAGAGGATGAATTCTTCAGGGGTGAGTAAAGTTTGTAATGAAAAACACATACAGTCAGGTCCATAAAAATTGGGACATGGACACAATTCTAATCTTTTTGGCTCTATACACCACCACAATGGATTTGAAATGAAATGAACAAGATGTGCTTTAACTACAGACTTTCAACTTTAATTTGAGGGTATTTACATCCAAATCAGGTGAACGGTGTAGGAATTACAACAGTTTGTAGATGTGCCTCCCACTTTTTAAGGGACCATAAGTAATGGGACAGATTAACAATCATCCATCAAACTTTCACTTTTTAATACTTGGTTGCAAATCCTTTGCAGTCAATTACAGCCTGAAGTCTGGAAGGCATAGACATCACCAGACGTTGGGTTTCATCCCTGGTGATGCTCTGCCAGGCCTTTACTGCGACTGTCTTCAGTTCCTGCTTGTTCTTGGGGCATTTTCCCTTCAGTTTTGTCTTCAGCAAGTGAAATACATGCTCAATCGGGTTCAGGTCAGGTGATTGACTTGGCCATTGCATAACATTCCACTTCTTTCCCTTAAAAAACTCTTTGGTGTCTTTCGCAGTATGCTTCGGGTCATTGTCCATCTGCACTGTGAAGGTCCGTCCAATGAGTTCTGAAGCATTTTGCTGAATATGAGCAGATAATATTGTCCGAAACACTTCAGAATTCATCCTGCTGCTTTTGTCAGCAGTCACATCATCAATAAATACAAGAGAACCAGTTCCATTGGCAGCCATACATGCCCACGCCATGACTCTACCACCACCATGCTTCACTGATGAGGTGGTATGCTTTGGATCATGAGCAGTTCCTTTCCTTCTCCATACTCTTCTCTTCCCATCACTCTGCTACAAGTTGATCTTGGTCTCATCTCTCCATAGGATGTTCTTCCAGAACTGTGAAGGCTTTTTTAGATGTTGTTTGGCAAACTCTAATCTGGCCTTCCTGTTTTTGAGGCTCACCAATGGTTTACATCTTGTGGTGAACCCTCTGTATTCACTCTGGTGAAGTCTTCTCTTGATTGATGACTTTGACACACATACACCTACCTCCTGGAGAGTGTTCTTCATCTGGCCAACTGTTGTGAAGGGTGTTTTCTTCACCAGGGAAAGAATTCTTCGGTCATCCACCACAGTTGTTTTCCATGGTCTTCCGGGTCTTTTGGTGTTGCTGAGCTCACCGGTGCGTTCTTTCTTTTTAATGATGTTCCAAACAGTTGATTTGGCCACACCTAATGTTTTTGCTATCTCTCTGATGGGTTTGTTTTGTTTCTTCAGCCTAATGATGGCTTGCTTCACTGATAGTGACAGCTCTTTGGATCTCATATTGAGAGTTGACAGCAACGGATTCCAAAGGCAAATAGCACACTTGAAATGAACTCTAGACCTTTTATCTGCTCCTTGTAAATAGGATAATGAGGGAATAACACACACCCGGCCATGGAACAGCTGAGCAGCCAATTGTCCCATTACTTTTGGTCCCTTAAAAAGTGGGAGGCACATATACAAACTGTTGTCATTCCTACACCATTCACCTGATTTGGATGTAAATACCCTCAAATTAAAGCTGAAAGTCTGCAGTTAAAGCACATCTTGTTCATTTCATTTCAAATCCATTGTGGTGGTGTATAGAACCAAAAAGATTAGAATTGTGTCCATGTCCCAATATTTATGGACCTGATTGTAGGCAAGATTCCATCACAGTCTATGTACAGCCAGAACTTCTTCTCAGTTGTGAATGAAGAAGAGAAGGGTTAAAGCTGAAGTTAAATCTTCTTATATTTTCTCTGGTTCCCCCTCAACATGATCTGTTTTCATCACATACCTTGTTTTAGACCCACTGATGTCACCACCGGGTCTCTGTGCTTCTCTATCTAATGCAGGCAGATCATGGATGGCGGGAGGGGTCAGCAGGGGGCAGTACATAGGTTCCTGATAACATCCCAGCACCCAGCCTCAGTACTCCTCCCAAAAGGATGCAAGCAGTGGGTGGGCTCTTGGGATGGATTATTATTCAAATAACAAAATGCCTTGATAGGTGGGTGTCAGTCTAAAGCAGCGATCTGCCAACTGTGACCCGGGGCCTGGATGTGGCCCTTTGCTTGCCTTTATCTGGCCTTTCAGGCACTATTCCTCCCACTGACACCAATGATGGGACACTATTCCTCCCACTGATACCAATGATGGGGCACTATTCCTCCCACTGACACCAATGATGGGACACTATTCCTCCCACTGATACCAATGATGGGGCACTATTCCTCCCACTGACACCAATGATGGGACACTATTCCTCCCACTGATACCAATGATGGGACACTATTCCTCCCACTGATACCAATGATAGGGCACTATTCCTCACACTGACACCCATGATGGGGCACTATTCCTCCCACTGACACCAATGATGGGGCACTATTCCTCCCACTGACACCAATGATGTGGCACTATTCCTCACACTGATACCCATGATGGGGCACTATTCCTCCCACTGACACCAATGATGGGACACTATTCCTCCCACTGATACCAATGATGGGGCACTATTCCTCCCACTGACACCAATGATGGGACACTATTCCTCCCACTGATACCAATGATGGGGCACTATTCCTCCCACTGACACCAATGATGGGACACTATTCCTCCCACTGATACCAATGATGGGACACTATTCCTCCCACTGATACCAATGATAGGGCACTATTCCTCACACTGACACCCATGATGGGGCACTATTCCTCCCACTGACACCAATGATGGGGCACTATTCCTCCCACTGACACCAATGATGGGACACTATTCCTTCCACTGACACCAATGATGGGACACTATTCCTCCCACTGACACCAATGATGGGGCACTATTCCTCCCACTGATACCAATGATGGGACACTATTCCTCCCACTGATACCAATGATGGGACACTATTCCTTCCACTGATACCAATGATGGGACACTATTCTTCCCACTGATACCAATGATGGGACACTATTCCTTCCACTGATACCAATGATGGGGCACTATTCCTTCCACTGATACCAATGATGGGACACTATTCCTCCCACTGATACCAATGATGGGACAATATTCCTTCCACTGATACCAATGATGGGGCACTATTCCTCCCACTGATACCAATGATGGGACACTATTCCTCCCACTGATACCAATGATGGGACACTATTCCTTCCACTGATACCAATGATGGGGCACTTTTCCTCCCACTGATACCAAAGATAGGGCACTATTCCTCACACTGACACCCATGATCAGACACTATTGATCTTTTATTAAAAGAATCAAGCAACCAATTTTATACAAAAGTAAAAAACAAAACCATAGTACAAAACTTCAACAGAAATCCAAGGAATACACATCCATGTTCAGAATATATACAATATATACATAATCCACTACCAAAATTATTTACATAAAGCAGCAGAGAGGGCCTAAGAGGCACAACCCATCACCTATGTACGCAGCCATTTATCAAAAATTAATCCAAAAAATAATCTAGGGTGAAAAGAGACAGACAGCCACACCCGGGAAAGAGACTCCTGGCAGTCAGGGAGGCTTGAAACCCCTCCACGCCTTCAACCAAGCCCCCTGACTCCGCTTGTCTCTCTCAAGCACCCGAATCTTCTCCACCTCATGCAGAATGTCATACACCACCACCTGAACAGGAAGGATTTTACGCCGAATGCAGACCTGACACCGTGCGTTCCAAGTGAAATAACGGACTACTAGGCTAACTAGAAAAAGTGTATCTAAACAAAATACCCCACCAGTATTGAATGCTCCATACACCCACTCAGCATAACCCAGCCTGGAGAGGAAAGGGACACCGAGGGCCCGTCCCACCTGTTTGTACACCTCTATGTTAAAAGGGCAATGAAGCAGAAAATGGTCCATAGTCTCCTCCTCACCTGCACACTCCTCCCGAGGACAGCTACGATCCACCCCACTGCGGAATTTCAAATTGCCCCTAACATAGAGCCTCCCATGGAAGCACATCCAGGCCAGATCCCTGAATTTAGGAGGTACTCTGTCCAAATTAATAAGTCTTAACCCTGCCCTCAAAACTGGGCCTGGGCAATCCCTTAAGGCCAGTGGGTCATGAAAGACTTCGCTCAAGACTCGACTCATAAGGACTTTCCTCGGAACCGATCTGAGATCTTCAGCCGACAATCGCCACTGCCGTAATAACTTCAGGCACGGAGCGACATAGGCTGGTAGCTGACCACGATGACCCCTGAGATTCTTCACTTGGCCACCTTCTTCCCAAAGTCGCAGAAAAGGCCTAAACCAAGATCTAAAAATGCCTGCCCATCCAGGAGGTTCCACTGCAAGCATATTACCAATATTAAACTTGAGAAAAAGCAGTGAAAAGAAAAGAACTGGGTTGACCATACCTAAGCCACCCTCCCTCCTGGATAGATAGGTGACATTCCTCTTGATGGGGTTCAGTCTGTTCCCCCACAACATCTGGAAGAACACACTACTGACCCTAGCATAGAGAGACACTGGCAAGATGCAGACAAAGCAGACATACAAAAAGATCGGAATCAGGTAAGTCTTAATCAGATCAACCCTTTCCCTCATAGATAACTTCCATTTCTTCCAGCTGACCACCTTAGTATTGGCAATTTCCAGTCTGCCTTCCCAGTTTTTGAGGCCATAATCGCCGGGTCCAAATTCAATGCCTAGAATCTTAATTCTTTCCTGGGGCACTAGAAAGGTGTCCGGGAGATCAAAACCCTCACCTTCCTTTCCCATCCAGAAGACTTCACTCTTTTCCTGATTGATCTTGGAGCCTGATGCTTCAGAATACCGTGATGTCAGAGAGACCACCTCCTCTGCTTCATCCGCCCCGGTGACAATCACTGACACATCGTCCGCATAGGCAACAAACCTCAAAGGCGGCTCACCCGGAAGCCCCACTGGCACCCCACACAACATGCTGCTCTCTAGCCTCCTGATGAAGGGGTCGATTGCAAACACATAGAGCAGGGGACTCAGGGGACAACCCTGGCGCACCCCGGAGCCAACCTCAAAGGACTGCCCAACCCAACCATTAACAAGAGGAAAGCTCTCTGACCCCTCATACAAGACTTTTAACCAATCGACAAAACCACCCGGCAGACCGTACTTACTAAGGAGCAACCACAGGTACTCATGGTTAACACGATCAAAAGCCTTTGCCTGATCCAATGTCAGCAAATACTTTCCCCAGCCTGCAGCCCTGCACCGCTCCAAGGCCTCCCGGACAGCTAAAACTGCTGTGAAGGTGCACCTACCCTGGACCGAACAGTGCTGATGGCGAGAAAGCAAAGACTCTGCTACTGACGATAGGCGCCAGAAAATGATCTTTGCCAGTATCTTTCTATCGACATTAAGAAGGCTGATGGGGCGCCAATTCTCTACCATCGAAGGATCTTTACCCTTTGAAAGAAGAATCACAGCTGAGTGCCTCATGGAAGAGGGAAGTACCCCCTCAGCAAGGCAACTGTTAAAAACCTCTACCAAATGTGGGGCCAGAATAGACTTAAAAGCTTTGTAAAACTCAGCCGTCAAGCCATCCGGTCCAGGTGACTTTTTGATGGCAAGCTGTTCAATTGCCCTTATCACCTCTTCAACTGTGATCTCCTCTGTCAAATTCATCAATGGGACATCTTCATCATTTAGACCTGGAGTAGAGTCCAAAAAGCTTTCCATCTTGTCACGGTCAAGCTCTTTCCTCCCAAGAAGGTCAGCATAAAAGGACCTCACGACCTCCAGAATCCCTGACCTGGACTTTGTCAAGGAACCTGTACTGTCCTTAAGGCCAACGACCGTTTTAACAGCTACACCTTGTTTGCAGTTCTGGTAAGGGTCAGGCGAGTGGTACTTCCCATAGTCCCTCTCCAGAACCAAAGAGGCATGCCGGTCATATTGACACTTCCTGAGAAGGAGTTTCACTTCGGAGATTGCCCCAGGATCTCCTCCTCTCGAGACAAGAATATCCAGCTTCCTCTGTAAACGTTGGTAGGTCATGTATTTATTAAACTGCTTTCTATTGGCTAGGCCCCTGAAGAATCCAGCAATCCTCTTTTTGGTCAGCTCCCACCACTCAGCCTTGCTGCTACAAAAGTCCAGGATGGTCACCTGTGCCTGAAAGAATTCCTCAAAGGATTGTCTAACATGTTCTTCCTTGAGTAGAGTCGAATTCAATCTCCAGATGCCCTTACCCCTCTGAGGGGCATCTGAAGCATTCAGGACAACAGATAGCATACAGTGATCAGAGAACTCTACTGCCTGCACCACTGGGAGCGAGAAAGCAGAGGTCTCCTTCAAAAAAAACCTATCTATTCTACTCTGACTATTACCTCGATGAAAGGTGAACCCAGTGTCATCCGGGAGGTGCTTAATGTGCACATCCACAAGACCAGCATCCCTAACCATACTATTTAAAAAAACGCTATCATATCCCAGCCTGTCCTTGAAGTCCTTCCTGTCCTTGGGCCTAGTTACTGTATTAAAGTCACCTCCAAAGACCACTTGCCGGGATGTAAAAAGAAATGGCTTGATCCTTGTAAAAAGGCATTTCCTGTCCCACTTTGTGTGCGGTCCATAAACATTAATTAGGCGCAGGTCCTGCCCTCCCACAAGGACGTCTAAGACCATACATCTCCCAATCTCCACCTCAATAACCCGCCGGACAGTTACCATGCCGGTTTTAAACAACACCGCCACACCGCCGTAAGGCTCGGCCGCAAGAGACCAGTAAGATGGACCATACCTCCACTCTCTCTTGGCCATATGAATATCTGCCAAGGAGGTGAGCCTAGTCTCTTGCAAAAATAAAATTTCAGCATCTAATTGGCTGAACAAAAAGAAGGCCATAGAACGAGCTCTTACTGACTTAATGCTGGCGACATTTATTGTCACCACTTTTAACGGAGGGGGAACCGCCATTTGGGTTATTGGGTGGATTGCTTCTTAGCTCCCCTCTGCTGCTCATCACCAGAAGCCTCTCTCTTTCTTGAGGCCGCCTCAAACTCCATTTCGGAATCAGAACTTCGCTCCGAAGAAGCTCCAGATGAAGAGATATCCCAATTAGAGGACCTATAACGGTTGGAGACAGGCACTGGAGCCGTCCTCACCACCTGCTTCTTCCGCTTCCCAACCTTCCTTCTCTCCTCCAGGCACTGCAGGTCAGCTTCAGAGATGCCCTCATCTCTTACTTTTTTCTGTGAAGTCTTTACAGAAGACTTCTTTACAGAGGAAGAAGCAACCTTTTTAGTACCCACTACCACTCCTGGTGGGAGGGGTGCTCCCTTTGAATCAGACTTAGGAGGTGTAGACTCCTGGGGGGTAACTGACTCGGGGGGCACAGACTTGGAAGGTTCTGACACAAGAGGAGGGGATACAGTAGGCTGGGGGGAGACAGATACAGATACAGAAGGAATACTTACAGACACATGAGGGGTGGCCACAGGAACTGGGGAGGGACCCTGAGCAGGACCAGGGGAGTCGGTCACTGCAGAGGAGGATGGTACACCAGGGGCCTCACCCTCCATCCTGTCCAGCCTTGACAAGTCATCAATTACCTCCTTCTCCATATTGTGCCAGGCTTCAGGACATCTGCTGTAGGGGTGGCCAAGGCGCAGGCACAGGTTGCACCTGATCATTTCGGTGCAGTCCTTAGTCATATGACCCTGACCCCGACACACTGAACATATCAAGGCTGAACAGGAGGAGCTCAAATGCCCCTTTTCACCACAGCGGTGACACAGCTTCGGCTGACCAGGCTAAAAAACAGTCATCCTATCCCTCCCTATAAAAGCTGAGGAGGGCAGGTGACGGACAACATTCCCATCCCTGGCCAACCTGACTGTAACCGACCAACCCCCAGTCCAGATGTTACGCTCATCAAGGATTTTATTGGGCTTGGTCAAAACCTCCCCATAGTTCCTTAACCAAACCTCTAGATCCCGGGCAGGGACACTCTCATTAGTGAGGATAATTGTGATTTTTTTTACTGTAGACCTCTGAGAAACTGCAACTGGGGCCAGACCTTCCCATTCAGGTCTTGACCTGCAACGAGCCTCATATCTCTCCCAGAACAGGTCAAGACCCTCTGGCCTGGTGAAGCTAACTGTATAATCCCGTGTCCCAGCTACATGTATAAAGGCATACAGATCATTTGCACCAAAACCCATCTCTAAAATCAAATCCACCACTGCACGCCGTGCTGGAGGGATTGCACCACCTTCCCATTTCAGAATAACAACATTACGTCTGGGACCCCCAGCAGAAGCCAGAGACCCAAGACCAGATCCTGGGGTGCTCAAAGTGGTAGCCTGTAGGGGAAAACCCCGCTTGGGAGCAGAGCTACCAGGAGCAGAGCGTACCACCTGAGCAAAGGTAGGTTTATCAGGGCCAAGGCCCCACACTGAAGTCACAGCAGTCTGTACATTACTATTATTATTCACTGCTTGAATGGAGTTGGTAGGACTGTCCACACTTGAACTGGGACCATTGTTCATCACACTGGTACTGGGATGATTTTTTTCAGTCACACAAACATTCACATTCCCATCAGGAATAATCACAGTTTCTGCTGCAATATCAGCTGTCTCCTGAAGCTGTGCTGTAGAGTCCTCAGCAGCTGTGGGGCAAACAGCTTCAGCCAAAGGGGGGTTAATAGGCTCTGCTGAATCTTGTAGTTCATCTGCAGGAATGTCATTTTTTAAAAGCAAACTTTGCTGTACTGCAGCATCAGCAGGCACAGCATTGCTACACATGGGACTAGCAGTCTGACTCTCACTGGGCACATTGTCAGTATCAGTCACAGTGTTGAATGGCACAAAAATTGTTTTATCCACAATATGGGACTTGACAGGCTTTACCTTGTCAGGCACATTGTCTGTAATGTCCTCATCATTAAATGCCAGCTGATCCCCCCGCATAGGAGACTCCATTACCTGGATGGCCCTGAGCATGCCTCCTGAGTCCTGGGAAGGCATGGGGCTGCTTACCTCTACCTGAGGGGGCAGGGGGTCAGAACTGGGGGTCTCCTCCTCCACCCCCATCTTTGTCATCCTCGCAAATCTTTTATCATTGTAAAACTTTTCCTTAAATGGCCCATCTCTGCCTTCCATCATGGCCACAATGGTCTCCTGGTGTTCGACCCGGACCTTGGCCAGTTGGATCTCCGGATCCATGGATCCACGTCTCTGGCTATGTAAGCCCTCACGCTGCCTTCTCAGGCGCTTCAGCTCCGCTCTGAGCTTGTAGAGCTTGTCTCTTTCCCTATTCAGGGCTTTAATCCCGGCCACCACTCCCTCCTGAATTGCCTCTGAGCCTTCATCCTCACCAGGGGCAGAAAGATCACAAGCCATGGTTTGTACAGAGGAAGGCATGTCACCTGATGGCCCAGGAGATGGCTGGGAGCTTCCAGCAGGAGAGGCCCTGCTGGCCTCCATGGCTTCCCCAGAAAGGAGCCAGGAGAGCTGGGAGAGATTTCACCACCACTCCCCTCTCACACGGATCACCTAGAGCAGCTCCAGAGACAGCCTCCTCCTGACACACCTGTGCTCCAATGATGGGTGGGGCACTATTCCTCCCACTGACACCAATGATGGGGCACTATTCCTCCCACTGATACCAATGATGTGGCACTATTCCTCACACTGATACCCATGATGGGGCACTATTCCTCCCACTGACACCAATGATGGGGCACTATTCCTCCCACTGACACCAATGATGGGACACTATTCCTCCCACTGACACCAATGATGGGACACTATTCCTCCCACTGACACCAATGATGTGGCACTATTCCTCACACTGATACCCATGATGGGGCACTATTCCTCCCACTGACACCAATGATGGGACACTATTGATCTTTTATTAAAAGAATCAAGCAACCAATTTTATACAAAAGTAAAAAACCAAACCATAGTACAAAACTTCAACAGAAATCCAAGGAATACGCATCCATGTTCAGAATATATACAATATATACATAATCCGTTACCAAAACTATTTACATAAAGCAGCAGAGAGGGCCTAAGAGGCACAACCCATCACCTATGTACGCAGCCATTTATCAAAAATTAATCCAAAAAAAATAATCTAGGGTGATAAGAGACAGACAGCCACACCCGGGAAAGAGACTCCTGGCAGTCAGGGAGGCTTGAAACCTCTCCACGCCTTCAACCAAGCCCCCTGACTCCGCTTGTCTCTCTCGAGCACCCGAATCTTCTCCACCTCATGCAGAATGTCATACACCACCACCTGAACAGGAAGGATTTTACGCCGAATGCAGACCTGACACCGTGCATTCCAAGTGAAATAACGGACTACTAGGCTAACTAGAAAAAGTGTATCAAAACAAAAAACCCCACCAGTATTGAATGCTCCGTACACCCACTCAGCATAACCCAGCCTGGAGAGGAAAGGGACACCGAGGGCCCGTCCCACCTGTTTGTACACCTCTATGTTAAAAGGGCAATGAAGCAGAAAATGGTCCATAGTCTCCTCCTCACCTGCACACTCCTCCCGAGGACAGCTACGATCCACCCCACTGCGGAATTTCAAATTGCCCCTAACATAGAGTCTCCCATGGAAGCACAACCAGGCCAGATCCCTGAATTTAGGGGGTACTCTGTCCAAATTAATAAGTCTTAACCCTGCCCTCAAAACTGGGCCTGGGCAATCCCTTAAGGCCAGTGGGTCATGAAAGACTTCGCTCAAGACTCGACTCATAAGGACTTTCCTCGGAACCGATCTGAGATCTTCAGCCGACAATCGCCACTGCCGTAGTAACTTCAGGCACGGAGCGACATAGGCTGGTAGCTGACCACGATGACCCCTGAGATTCTTCACTTGGCCACCTTCTTCCCAAAGTCGTAGAAAAGGCCTAAACCAAGATCTAAATATGCCTGCCCATCCAGGAGGTTCCACTGCAAGCATATTACCAATATTAAACTTGAGAAAAAGCAGTGAAAAGAAAAGAACTGGGTTGACCATACCTAAGCCACCCTCCCTCCTGGATAGATAGGTGACATTCCTCTTGATGGGGTTCAGTCTGTTTCCCCACAACATCTGGAAGAACACACTACTGACCCTAGCATAGAGAGACACTGGCAAGATGCAGACAAAGCTGACATACAAGAAGATCGGAATCAGGTAAGTCTTAATCAGATCAACCCTTTCCCTCATAGATAACTTCCATCTCTTCCAGCTGACCACCTTAGTATTGGCAATTTCCAGTCTGCCTTCCCAGTTTTTGAGGCCATAATCGCCAGGTCCAAATTCAATGCCTAAAATCTTAATTCTTTCCTGGGGCACTGGAAAGGTGTCCGGGAGATCAAACCCCTCACCTTCCTTTCCCATCCAGAAAACTTCACTCTTTTCCTGATTGATCTTGGAGCCTGATGCTTCAGAATACCGTGATGTCAGAGAGACCACCTCCTCTGCTTCATCCGCCCCAGTGACAATCACCGACACATCGTCCGCATAGGCAACAACCCTCAAAGGCGGCTCACCCGGAAGCCCCACTGGCACCCCACACAACATGCCGCTCTCTAGCCTCCTGATGAAGGGGTCGATTGCAAACACATAGAGCAGGGGACTCAGGGGACAACCCTGGCGCACCCCGGAGCCAACCTCAAAGGACTGCCCAACCCAACCATTAACAAGAGGAAAGCTCTCTGCCCCCTCATACAAGACTTTTAACCAATCGACAAAACCACCCGGCAGACCGTACTTACTAAGGAGCAACCACAGGTACTCATGGTTAACACGATCAAAAGCCTTTGCCTGATCCAATGTCAGCAAATACTTTCCCCAGCCTGCAGCCCTGCACCGCTCCAAGGCCTCCCGGACAGCTAAAACTGCTGTGAAGGTGCACCTACCCTGGACCGAACAGTGCTGATGGCGAGAAAGCAAAGACTCTGCTACTGACGATAGGCGCCAGAAAATGATCTTTGCCAGTATCTTTCTATCGACATTAAGAAGGCTGATGGGGCGCCAATTCTCAATCATCGAAGGATCTTTACCCTTTGAAAGAAGAATCACAGCTGAGTGCCTCATGGAAGAGGGAAGTACCCCCTCAGCAAGGCAACTGTTAAAAACCTCTACCAAATGTGGGGCCAGAATAGACTTAAAAGCTTTGTAAAACTCAGCCGTCAAGCCATCCGGTCCAGGTGACTTTTTGATGGCAAGCTGTTCAATTGCCCTTATCACCTCTTCAACTGTGATCTCCTCTGTCAAATTCATCAATGGGACATCTTCATCATTTAGACCTGGAGTAGAGTCCAAAAAGCTTTCCATCTTGTCACGGTCAAGCTCTTTCCTCCCAAGAAGGTCAGCATAAAAGGACCTCACGACCTCCAGAATCCCTGACCTGGACTTTGTCAAGGAACCTGTACTGTCCTTAAGGCCAACGACCGTTTTAACAGCTACACCTTGTTTGCAGTTCTGGTAAGGGTCAGGCGAGTGGTACTTCCCATAGTCCCTCTCCAGAACCAAAGAGGCATGCCGGTCATATTGACACTTCCTGAGAAGGAGTTTCACTTCGGAGATTGCCCCAGGATCTCCTCCTCTCGAGACAAGAATATCCAGCTTCCTCCGTAAACGTTGGTAGGTCATGTATTTATTAAACTGCTTTCTATTGGCTAGGCCCCTGAAGAATCCAGCAATCCTCTTTTTGGTCAGCTCCCACCACTCAGCCTTGCTGCTACAAAAGTCCAGGATGGTCACCTGTGCCTGAAAGAATTTCTCAAAGGATTGTCTAACATGTTCTTCCTTGAGTAGAGTCGAATTCAATCTCCAGATGCCCTTGCCCCTCTGAGGGGCGTCTGAAGCATTCAGGACCACAGATAGCATACAGTGATCAGAGAACTCTACTGCCTGCACCACTGGGGGTGAGAAAGCAGAGGTCTCCTTCAAAAAAAACCTATCTATTCTACTCTGACTATTACCTCTATGAAAGGTGAACCCAGTGTCATCCGGGAGGTGCTTAATGTGCACATCCACAAGACCAGCATCCCTAACCATACTATTTAAAAAAACGCTATCATATCCCAGCCTGTCCTTGAAGTCCTTCCTGTCCTTGGGCCTAGTTACTGTATTAAAGTCACCTCCAAAGACCACTTGCCGGGATGTAAAAAGAAATGGCTTGATCCTTGTAAAAAGGCATTTCCTGTCCCACTTTGTGTGCGGTCCATAAACATTAATTAGGCGCAGGTCCTGCCCTCCCACAAGGACGTCTAAGACCATACATCTCCCAATCTCCACCTCAATAACCCGCCGGACAGTTACCATGCCGGTTTTAAACAACACCGCCACACCGCCGTAAGGCTCGGCCGCAAGAGACCAGTAAGATGGACCATACCTCCACTCTCTCTTGGCCATATGAATATCTGCCAAGGAGGTGAGCCTAGTCTCTTGCAAAAATAAAATTTCAGCATCTAATTGGCTGAACAAAAAGAAGGCCATAGAACGAGCTCTTACTGACTTAATGCTGGCGACATTTATTGTCACCACTTTTAACGGAGGGGGAACCGCCATTTGGGTTATTGGGTGGTTTGCTTCTTAGCTCCCCTCTGCTGCTCATCACCAGAAGCCTCTCTCTTTCTTGAGGCCGCCTCAAACTCCATCTCAGAATCGGAACTTCGCTCTGAAGAAGCTCCAGATGAAGAGATATCTCAATTAGAGGGCCTATACCGGTTGGAGACAGGCACTGGAGCCTGTTCTGTCCTCACCACCTGCTTCTTCCGCTTCCCAACCTTCCTTCTCTCCTCCAGGTACTGCAGGTCAGCTTCAGAGATGCCCTTATCTCCTGTTTTTTTCTTTGAAGTCTTTACAGAAGACTCCTTTAGAGAGGCAGAAGCGACCTTTTTAATATCCACTACCACTCCTGGTGGGGGGGTTGCTCCCTTTGAATCAGACTTAGGAGGGGTAGACTCCTGGGGGGTAACTGACTCGGGGGTAACTGACTCAGGGGGCACAGACTTGGAAGGTTCTGACACAAGAGGAGGGGATACAGTAGGCTGGGGGGACACAGAGACAGATACAGAAGGAATACTTACAGACACAGGAGGGGTGGCCACAGGAACTGGGGAGGGACCCTGAGCAGGACCAGGGGAGTCGGTCACCGCAGAGGAGGATGGTACACCAGGGGCATCACCCTCCATCCTGTCCAGCCTTGACATGTCATCTATTACCTCCTTCTCCATATTGTGCCAGGCTTCAGGACATCTGCTGTAGGGGTGGCCAAGGCGCAGGCACAGGTTGCACCTGATCATCTCGGTGCAGTCCTTAGCCATATGACCCTGACCCCGACACACTGAACATATCAAGGCTGAACAGGAAGAGCTCAAATGCCCCTTTTCTCCACAGCGGTGACACAGCTTCGGCTGACCAGGGTAGAAAATAGTCATCCTATCCCTCCCTATAAAAGCTGAGGAGGGCAGGTGACGGACAACATTCCCATCCCTGGCCAACCTGACTGTAACCGACCAACCCCCAGTCCAGATGTTACGTTCATCAAGGATTTTGCTGGGCTTAGTCAAAACCTCACCATAGTTCCTTAACCAGACCTCTAGGTCCCGGGCAGGAACACTCTCATTGGTGAGTATGATCGTTATCTTTTTCACCGTTGACCTTTGCGAAACCGCAACTGGGGCCAGACCTTCCCATTCAGGTCTTGACCTGCACCGAGCCTCATATCGCTCCCAGAACAGGTCAAGACCCTCCGGCCTGGTGAAGCTAATGGTATAATCACGTGTCCCAGCTACATGTATTAGAGCATACAGGTCATTTGCCCCAAAACCCATCTCCAAAATCAAATCCACCACTGCACGCCGTGCTGGAGGGATCGCACCACCTTCCCATTTGAGAATTACCACATTTCTTCTCGGACCCCCAGCAGAAGCCAGAGACCCAAGACCAGATCCTGGGGTGCCCAAAGTGGTAGGCTGCAGGGGGAAACCCCGCTTGGGGGCGGAGCCACCAGGAGCAGAGCGTACCACCTGAGCAAACGTGGGTTTATCAGGGCCAAGGCCCCACACTGAAGTCACAGTAGTCTGTTCATTATTATTATTTGCTTGGACTGAGCTGGGATGATTGTCCATCACACTTGTATAATTGCTATCAGTCACACACACGTTCAATTTCCCATCAGGAATAGTCACAGTTGCTGCAATACCAGCTGTCTCCTGATGCTGCGCTGTAGAGTCTCCAGCAGCTGTGGGGCAAACATCTTTAGACTCAGCCAAAGGAGAGTTAATAGGCTCTGCTGACACCGGTAGTTCCTTTTCAGAAATGTCATTTTTTAAATGCAGCTCTTGCTGCGCTGCAGCATTAGCAGGTACAACATTGCTACACATAGCATTAGAAACTTGATTGTCACTGGGCACACTTTCAACATTGCTCATGGTGTTAGATGACACAAAAACAGATTCATCCCCTGCTTGGGGCTTGACATTATCAGGCACATTATCAGTTATGTCCTCATCACCAAACGCCAGCTGATTCCCCCGCACAGGAGACTCCATTACCTGGATGGCCCTGAGCATGCCTCCTGAGTCCTGGGAAGGCATGAGGCTGCTTACCTCTACCTGAGGGGGCAGGGGGTCTGAACTGGGGGTCTCCTCCTCCACCTCCATTTTTGTCATCCTGGCAAACCTTCTGTCATTGCAGAATTTTTCCTTAAATGGCCCATCTCTTCCTTCCATGATGGACACAATGGTCTCCTGATGTTCAACCCGGACCTTGGCCAGTTGGATCTCCGGATCCATGGACCCTCGTTTCTGGCTATGTAAGCCCTCACGCTGCCTTCTCAGGCGCTTCAGCTCCGCTCTCAGTTTATAGAGCTTGTCTCTTTCTCTATTCAGGGCTTTAATCCCGGCCACCACTCGCTCCTGAATTGCCTCTGAGCCTTCATCCTTACCAGGGGCAGAAAGATCACAAGCCATGGTTTGTACAGAGGAAGGCATGTCACCTGATGGCCCAGGAGATGGCTGGGAGCTTCCAGCAGGAGAGGCCCTGCTGGCCTCCATGGCTTCCCCAGAAAGGGGCCAGGAGAGCTGGGATAGATTTCCTCACCACTCCCCTCTCACACGGATCTGCAGCAGCTCCAGAGAGACACCTTCCTCCTGACACACCTGTGCTCCAATGATGGGTGGGGCACTATTCCTCCCACTGACATCAACATTGGGACACTATTCCTCCCACTGACACCAATGATGGGGCACTATTCCTCCCACTGACACCAATGATGGGGCACTATTCCTCCCACTGACACCAATGGTGGGGCACTATTCCTCTCACTGACACCAATGATGGGTCACTATTCCTCCCACTTATACCAATGATGGGGCACTATTCCTCCCACTGACACCAATGATGGGGCACTATTCCTCCCACTGACACCAATGGTGGGGCACTATTCCTCTCACTGACACCAATGATGGGTCACTATTCCTCCCACTTATACCAATGATGGGGCACTATTCCTCCCACTGACACCAATGATGGGGCACTATTCCTCCCACTGATACCAATGATGGGACACCAGGGGCGTAACTACCACCATAGCGACCCATGCGGGCGCTATGGTGCCCGCAGCCAAGTGGGGCCCAGTGAGGATGAGAGCACTGCCGGCACAGTCTCCCAGCCAGGGGAAGAGAGAGGAGAGGAAGAGGCAAGCTGTGACCTGTGCCCAATGCAGCGTAACCTGTGCCCAATACAGCCTCACCTGTGCAGAGAAAGAGGCAAGCCACCCGGATCAGCAGAGAGCTGAATTGCCCGATGTAAGAGCTTTCATTAGAACTTCCAGTGTTCCCGGGGCTCACGTCACATAGCTCCACCTCTTGGCCCGGCGCCTTTGATAGACAGAACGCCGATCCAATGCGGGACATGTGACGTCATCAAAGGCGTCAGGCCAAGAGGTGGGGCTATGTGACGATGAGCCCCGGGAAGACGGGAAATTCAAATGAAAGCTATTACAGCGGGCAATCCCGCTCTCTGCTGATCCGGGTGGCTTGCCTCTTCCTCTGCACAGGTGAGGCTGTATGGGGCACAGGCAGACCAGGCTGTATTGGGCACAGGCAACGCTGTATTGGGCACAGGTCACGCTGCATTGGGCACAGGTCACGCTGTATGGGGCACAGGTCACGCTGTATGGGGCACAGGTCACGCTGCATTGGGCACAGGTCACGCTGTATGGGGCACAGGTCACGCTGTATTGGGCACAGGTCACGCTGTATTGGGCACAGGTCACGCTGTATGGGGCACAGGTCATGCGGTATGGGGCACAGGTCACGCTGCATTGGGCACAGGTCACGCTGTATTGGGCACAGGTCACGCTGTATTGGGCACAGGTCACGCTGTATGGGGCACAGGTCATGCTGTATGGGGCACAGGTCACGCTGCATTGGGCACAGGTCACGCTGTATTGGGCACAGGTCACGCTGTATTGGGCACAGGTCACGCTGTATGGGGCACAGGTCACGCTGCATTGGGCACAGGTCACGCTGCATTGGGCACAGGTCACGCTGTATGGGGCACAGGTCACGCTGCATTGGGCACAGGTCACGCTGTATTGGGCACAGGTCACGCTGTATGGGGCACAGGTCACACTGTATGGGGCACAGGTCACGCTGTATGGGGCACAGGTCGCGCTGCATTGGGCACAGGTTACGCTGTATGGGGCACAGGTCACGCTGCATTGGGCACAGGTCACGCTGTATGGGGCACAAGTCACGCTGCATTGGGCACAGG
Source organism: Lithobates septentrionalis (assembly GCA_037952835.1). Classification (NCBI taxonomy): domain Eukaryota; kingdom Metazoa; phylum Chordata; class Amphibia; order Anura; family Ranidae; genus Lithobates; species Lithobates septentrionalis. The sequence continues at coordinate 47,447 of JBBDGP010004851.1, read as the reverse complement.
TCACGTTGCATTGGGCACAGGTCACGTTGCATTGGGCACAGGTCACACTGCATTGGGCACAGGTCACGCTGTATGGGGCACAGGTCACGCTGCATTGGGCACAGGTCACGTTGCATTGGGCACAGGTCACGTTGCATTGGGCACAGGTCACGCTGCATTGGGCACAGGTCACGCTGCATTGTGCACAGGTCACGCTGCATTGGGCACAGGTCACGCTGCATTGGGCACAGGTCATGCTGCACTGTGCACAGGTCACGCTATATGTGGCACAGGTCACGCTGCATTGACACTAGGGCAGCTGTGGGGGGGGCTGTTTGCAGGGGGGCCCCATACAACATTTTGCTATGGGGCCCTGCTATTTCTAGTTACGCCCCTGTGGGACACTATTCCTCCCACTGACACCAATGATGGGGCACTATTCCTCCCACTGATACCAATGATGGGGCACGAAAATCATTCCGAAAATTTGGAATTCGTTAGAAAATTAATAAATGAATGTGAACCAATTCCAGTGCGGGAATAAAAAAAGTGCCGGTCCATTTTGTACGGGTGCAGTGCAATTTGCCAGGCAGTTTGAGCCATACAAAATGAATGGGCTCAAATTGCAGTGCAAAGGATCACATATGATTTGAACAGGGGTGCAGTGTGATTTCTGTTTGATGCAAATGCGGTTACTCCCACCGCCCCCCCCCCCCCCCCCCAATCAGTGTGAACCTGGAACTTAAGGATTCCAGTTTAACTGCATAGTGCTTCTATTTCATCGTATGCAGTCATTTATTATGCATTTATTTATTTGTTTATTTATTTATTTTGATTAGAAAATTAATTATGCTGAAGATTGGAAACTGCTTACTATCTTCATTGGAGGAAATGATCTGTGTGCAATCTGCAATAACCCAGTAAGTGACAATGATACCTAAATGACTACATCTAAAGCTAGTAGGGACATGATGACCTCATGGGCCTCCCTGCCAGGGACATGGTGACCTCATGGGCCTCCCTGCCAGGGACATGGTGACCTCATGGGCCTCCCTGCCAGGGACATGGTGACCTCATGGGCCTCCCTGCCAGGTACATGGTGACTATGTTGGCCAACCTGCCAGGAGCATGATGATCATACAGGCTAATTGTACGGAGAATTGGCATCCGCAACAGATTATGTTTACTTGTTTAAAACTCTTAGAACGTTTCTTCAGTTACTTCCTGGTTTCTGGCCTAGGCCAAAATGATGTCATACATCCCAGATGTCTTCATGGAGGGAGGGGCTTTCTCATCTAAGCACTCCAGATCTCCAATCACATCACTTCCGGGTTACTGTAAACCATCAGTAATTGGAGATTTCGATGAATTGCTGTTTTGACACAACACCGACAACTGTGTACACTCCGCTACATGAAGATTTAGCATTTTTGACAGAACAGAGGGCGACCCTCAGAATGTGTAACGGAAGTGACGTTCCATCACCGCCATCTTGCTACACCCCACACTCCTCCATAGTAAGGATACACAGAAGCGGACATCTTGTTACACCCACCAGAGTTTTGCATTTTACACTTATTTTTAACAGTAAAGTGAGTTTATATCGTGACATACAGGACTGAGAACTTCGTCTGACTGGTTAGATGTTGAATTTTAAAAGCAGCGGTGTTCTGTCAGATTAGCAAACCTGTGAGATGAGCAGGATTGCCGCTGCTTTTAAAATTCAACATCTAACCAGTCAGACGGAGTTCCAAGTCCTGTATTTCATTATATAACCTCACTTTACTGTTAAAAATAAGTGTAAAATGCAAAACTCTGGTAGGTGTAACAAGATGTCCGCTTTCCCCCTTCTCGATGTATCCTTACTATGGAGGAGTGCAGGGTGTAGCAAGATGGCGGTGACGGAACGTCACTTCCGTTACACATTCTGATGGGTTGCCACATCTGGTGAAACAAGGGCAAGGAGAAAAAAGTTGTCTCCACCTCGGTGGCGGCCATTTTGTTGGTTTGTATTGGAGTGGACTAATAATGTCCGCTCATAATCTCGTGTACCGGAGTGTATACGGTTGCCGGTGTTGTGTCAAAACAGCAATTCATCGAAAGCTCCAATTACTGATGGTTTACAGTAACCGGAAGTGATGTAATTGGAGATCTGGAGTGCTTAGATGAGAAAGCCCCTCCTTCCATGAAGACATCTGGGATGTATGGCATCATTTTGGCCTAGGTCAGAAACCAGGAAGTAACTGAAGAAACGTTCTAAGAGTTTTAAACAAGTAAATATAATCTACTTTGCTATCCATTTACTAAAGCTAGCAACAGCATTAAAAAAAATAAATTTAAAAATTAAAAAAAAAAATAAAAAAACTAGCAGGATTAAAAATAGTTTGTTGACTGAGAGAGTTTAGTTTCTGTGGATGAAACAGAAACTTCTCTTCTCTTTAAAAAAAAAAAAAGAAAGAAAGAAAGTTGATACATTAAATTTGTTTTATTGGTTTCTGACAGATCTATCATTCTCCTGAACAATTTGTATACAGAATCAAACAGGCCCTGGACTACCTGCAGAAAGAGGTACTGATCACCTGTCTATATATCATATATTTATCTCGTTCATAGAGTGATGTCAGCAATGTTTAGGAGCAATAGAATATATTTACTTATTATCATTTCCTGTTTTTCTTTGTGTCTATCGATAAACTTTAATAAAAAAAAGTTATCTTTACAAGTTTGTTAGAGTCAATTCCTGACATGTCACAATATACTGCAACAATGTCATTTTTCAGGAAAGTTCTACCTTTTATCATTCAACTGTTATTGAATTCCAACCAGTAAATTATCAATCTGCGACAGACTGCAACATTGTTTAAAAATTGAATTTCCCTTTCGCTTCCTTCATCCCGCCTTTACCTATAGGAAGTGTCTAGTTTTTTCCACCTCATTTAGAAAGGACGGTTGATGTCATTGTACCCAGTCAGACTTTGTAAGAAATTACTTTACTTTCAAAAGTGATTTCTAGTCTGAGTTGTCACAGCTGCTATCTAAAGATTTCTAGATTTCTACTGTGAGAGGAGAGAGGGAGCAGCAAAGAGCTTACAGCAGCCTCTCCACATGGGTATTGTTATATGGGACACTACGCATGGCTTACCTTTAAAGAACAGTTGTGCTCATAAGTTTACATACCCTGGCAGAATTTATGATTTCTTGGCCATTTTTCAGAGAATATGAATGATAACACGAAAACTTTTCTCTCACTCATGGTTAGTGTTTGGCTGAAGCCATTTACTATCAATCAACTGTGTTTACTCTTTTTATATCATAATGGCAACAGAAACTACCCAAATGACCCTGATCAAAAGTTTACATACCCCAGTTCTTAATACCGTGTATTGCCCCCTTTACCATCAATGACAGCTTGAAGTCTTTTGTGGTATTTGTGGATGAGGCTCTTTATCTTCTCAGATGGTTCCTCTTGGCACAAAGCCTCCAGTTCCTGTAAATTCTTGGGCTGTCTTGCATGAACGGCACGTATGAGATCTCCCCAGGGTGGTTTAATGGTATTGAGGTCAGGAGACTGAGATGGCCACTCCAGAACCTTCACTTTATTCTGCTGTAGCCAATGACAGGTGGACTTGGCCTTGTGTCTTGGGTCATTGTCATGTTGGAATGTCCAAGTACGTCTCATACGCAGCTTCCTGGCTGATGAATGGAAATGTTCCTCCAGTATTTTATGATAAAATACTGCATTCATCTTGCCATCAATTTTGACCAAATTTCCTGTGCCTTTGTAGCTCACACGTCCCCAAAACATCAGCGATCCACCTCCGTGTTTCACAGTAGGGATGGTGGACCTTTCATCATAGACCTTGTTGACTCCTCTCCAAATGTAGTGTTTATGGTTGTGGCCAAAAAGCTCAATTTTGGTCTCATCACTCCCAATGACTTTGTGGCAGAAGGTTTTAGGCTTGTCTCTGTGCTGTTTGGTTTATTGTAAGCGGGATACTTTGTCGCATTTGTGTAGTAATGGCTTTCTTCTGGCGACTCGACCATGCAGCTCATCTTTCTTCAAGTGCCTCCTTATTGTGCATCTTGAAACAGCAACACCTCATGTTTTCAGAGAGTCCTGTATTTCACCTGAAGTTATTTGTGGGTTTTTCTTTGCATCCCAAAAAAAATTTCTGGCAGTTGTGGCTGAAATTTTAGTTGGTCTACCTGACCGTGGTTTGGTTCCAACGGAACCCCTCATTTTCCACTTCTTGATTAGAGTTTGAACCCTGCTGGTTGGCATTCTCAATTCCTTGGATATCTTTTTATATCCCTTTCCTGTTTTATACAGTTCAACTACCTTTTCCGGCAGATCCTTTGACAATTCGTTTGCTTTCCCCATGACTCAGAATCCAGAAACGTCAGTGCAGGCAGCACTGGATGAAAGATGCAAGGGTCTGTCAGGAGTCCAGAAACTCATTGACCTTTTATACACACACACTAATTATAAGCCAACAGATCACAGGTGAGGATGGTTAATCGGGGTCATCCTAATAGCATCATGGGCCCTGGGCAAAGTAATGCAGTGGGGCCCCTACCAGCTTGCCCCAATATACACACCTACTTTCAAGAAATAAAGTATAAATAGTTGATAGAATTAAACATATATGCATTAGTACTTTCAATAAAATCAATTTTACAAAAGGAAAACATTCCATAAATCAAAGACTAGTCAACACAAAGGGCACAGTACAGGGGGGAATGCAGAAGGACACAGAATAGGAGGTCAGGAGGGCACAATACTGGGATAAGGAGGACACAGTATAGGTTCTGGGACGCTTCCCGGAACACGACCATTTAGGGACAGTTTAGTAAAAAGCATGACTGTCCCAGCAAATCCGGGACAGTTGGCAAGCTTGATGCAATGCAAGATTATTGTGGGGCCCCCATGTACCTGGGGCCCCTAGGCAGTGCCCAGGAGTGCCCTTGCATTAAGATGGCCCTGCTTTTAATAGCCATTCAAACCCCTTTGTGTCAACTTGTGTGCATGTTATCAGGCCAAAATCACCGGGGTATGTAAACTTTTGATCAGGTCATTTGGGTAGTTTCTCTTGTCATTATGATATAAAAAGAGTAAACACAGATGATTGATAATAAATGGCTTCAGCCAAACACTAACCATGAGTGAGAGAAAAGATTTTGTGTTATCATTTCATATTCTCTGAAAAATAGCCAAGAAATCATAAATTCTGCCAGGGTATGTAAACTTTTGAGCACAACTGTATATTATAGGAAGACTGGATGCAGACAATCACAGCTGTGATGGGATTCCTGTTCTTTCAATGCATTCATCTAATTGTCTACTTTTCTCTCTTCAGGTTCCAAGAATGTTTGTGAATTTGGTGACTATTCTTGATATTATACCATTAAAGGAAATGTACGATGATAGTAGAACTCGCTGCCCACGGAGAATGATGAGGTGAGGACACCAACATTGCTACTCACATGCTGTATAGCGTAGTCTGCTGTTCCAGTGCCTTTGTGTGATGTCCGCAGGATATCAGATCAGAGAGTCATTTAAAGGGGAGCTCCACTCATAATTTGATCTTTAGCTCAATCTGTACACCCCTGCAAAAGGACCTGAATGTAGATTATGAGTAGATGATAGGCTCAGCAATGACATGCAATGCCAAGCTGCTGCTAACAAAGCAAACAGAATATTGGCATTAAAAAGGGGATCAACAATGACACACTGACACTTGGGGGTCCCAGAACAATGACACTTGGGGGTCCCAGAACAATGACACACTGAAAATTGGGGGTCCAGAACAATGACACCCTGACACTTGGGGATCCCAGAACAATGACACACTGACACTTGGGAGTCCAGAACAATGACACACTGACACTTGGGAGTCCAGAACAATGACACACTGACACTTGGGAGTCCAGAACAATGACACACTGACACTTGGGGATCCCAGAACAATGACACACTGACACCTGGGGGTCCCAGAACAATGACACACTGACACTTGGGGGTCCCAGAACAATGACACACTGACACTTGGGAGTCCAGAACAATGACACACTGACACCTGGGGGTCCCAGAACAATGACACACTGACACCTGGGGGTCCCAGAACAATGACACACTGACACCTGGGGGTCCCAGAACAATGACACACTGACACTTGGGGGTCCCGAACAATGACCCTCTGACACTTGGGGATCCCAGAACAATGACACTCTGACACTTGGGGATCCCAGAACAATGACACACTGACACTTGGGGGTCCCAGAACAATGACACTTGGGGGTCCCGAACAATGACACTCTGACACTTGGGGATCCCAGAACAATGACACACTGACACTTGGGGGTCCAGAACAATGACACACTGACACTTGGGGGTCCAGAACAATGACACACCAACACTTGGGGGTCCAGAACAATGACACACTGACATTTGGGGGTCCAAAACAATGACACACCAACACTTGGGGGTCCCAGAACAATGACACACTGACACTTGGGGGGTAAAGAACAATGACAACATGACACGTGGGGGCCCCAGAACAATGACATCCTGACACTCCGGGGCCCCAGAACAATGACACACTGACACTTGGGGGTCCCAGAACAATGACACACTGAGACTTGGGAGTCCAGAACAATGACACCCTGACACTTGGGAGTCCAGAACAATGACACACTGACACTTGGGGGTCCAGAACAATGACACACTGACACTTGGGGGTCCCAGAACAATGACACACTGACACTTGGGGGATCCAGAACAATGACACACTGACACTTGGGGGTCCAGAACAATGACACACTGATACTTGGGGGATCCAGAACAATGACACACTGACACTTGGGGGTCCCAGAACAATGACACACTGACACTTGGGGATCCAGAACAATGACACACTGACACTTGGGGGATCCAGAACAATGACACACTGACACTTGGGGGTCCAGAACAATGACACCCTGACACTTGGGGGTCCAGAACAATGACACACTGACACTTGGGGGATCCAGAACAATGACACACTGACACTTGGGGGTCCAGAACAATGACACACTGACACTTGGGGCCCAGAACAATGACACACTGACACTTGGGGGTCCAGTACAATGACACACTGACACTTGGGGGATCCAGAACAATGACACACTGACACTTGGGGGATCCAGAACAATGACACACTGACACTTGGGGGTCCAGAACAATGACACCCTGACACTTGGGGGTCCAGAACAATGACACACTGACACTTGGGGGATCCAGAACAATGACACACTGACACTTGGGGGTCCAGAACAATGACACCCTGACACTTGGGGCCCAGAACAATGACACACTGACACTTGGGGGTCCAGTACAATGACACACTGACACTTGGGGGATCCAGAACAATGACACACTGACACTTGGGGGATCCAGAACAATGACACACTGACACGTGGGGGTCCAGAACAATGACACACTGACACTTGGGGCCCAGAACAATGACACACTGACACTTGGGGGTCCAGAACAATGACACACTGACACTTGGGGGTCCCAGAACAATGACACACTGACACTTGGGGATCCAGAACAATGACACACTGACACTTGGGGGATCCAGAACAATGACACACTGACACTTGGGGGTCCAGAACAATGACACCCTGACACTTGGGGGTCCAGAACAATGACACACTGACACTTGGGGGATCCAGAACAATGACACACTGACACTTGGGGGTCCAGAACAATGACACACTGACACTTGGGGCCCAGAGCAATGACACACTGACACTTGGGGGTCCAGTACAATGACACACTGACACTTGGGGGATCCAGAACAATGACACACTGACACTTGGGGGATCCAGAACAATGACACACTGACACTTGGGGGTCCAGAACAATGACACCCTGACACTTGGGGGTCCAGAACAATGACACACTGACACTTGGGGGATCCAGAACAATGACACACTGACACTTGGGGGTCCAGAACAATGACACACTGACACTTGGGGCCCAGAACAATGACACACTGACACTTGGGGGTCCAGTACAATGACACACTGACACTTGGGGGATCCAGAACAATGACACACTGACACTTGGGGGATCCAGAACAATGACACACTGACACTTGGGGGTCCAGAACAATGACACACTGACACTTGGGGCACAGAACAATGACACACTGACATTTAGGGGTCCAGAACAATGGCACCTGACACTTGGGGGTCCAGAACAATGACACACTGACACTTGGGGGTCCAGAACAATGACACACTGAAACTTGGGGGTCCAGAACAATGACACACTGACACTTGGGGCCCAGAACAATGACACACTGACACTTGGGGCCCAGAACAATGACAAACTGACACTTGGGGGTCCAGTACAATGACACACTGACACTTGGGAGTCCAGAACAATGACAACCTGACACTTGGGGGTCCAGAACAATGACACACTGACACTTGGGGGCCAGAACAATGACACACTGACACTTGGGGATCCAGAACAATGACACACTGACACTTGGGGGATCCAGAACAATGACACACTGACACTTGGGGGTCCAGAACAATGACACACTGACACTTGGGGCCCAGAACAATGACACACTGACACTTGGGGGTCCAGAACAATGGCACCTGACACTTGGGGGTCCAGAACAATGACACACTGACACTTGGGGGTCCAGAACAATGACACACTGAAACTTGGGGGTCCAGAACAATGACACACTGACACTTGGGGCCCAGAACAATGACACACTGACACTTGGGGCCCAGAACAATGACAAACTGACACTTGGGGGTCCAGTACAATGACACACTGACACTTGGGAGTCCAGAACAATGACAACCTGACACTTGGGGGTCCAGAACAATGACACACTGACACTTGGGGGCCAGAACAATGACACACTGACAGTTGGGGGTCCAGAACAATGACAACCTGACACTTGGGGGTCCAGAACAATGACACACTGACACTTGGGGATCCAGAACAATGACATCCTGACACTCGGGGGCCCCAGAACAATGACACACTGACACTTGGGGGTCCAGTACAATGACACACTGACACTTGGGAGTCCAGAACAATGACACACTGACACTTGGGGGATCCAGAACAATGACACACTGACACTTGGGGGTCCAGTACAATGACACACTGACACTTGGGGGTCCCAGAACAATGACACACTGACACTTGGGGGATCCAGAACAATGACACACTGACACTTGGGGGTCCAGAACAATGACACACTGACACTTGGGGGTCCAGTACAATGACACACTGACACTTGGGGGTCCAGAACAATGACACACTGACACTTGGGGGTCCAGAACAATGACACACTGACACTTGGGGGTCCAGAACAATGACACACTGACACTTGGGGGTCCAGTACAATGACACACTGACACTTGGGGGTCCAGAACAATGACACCCTGACACTTGGGGTTCCCAGAACAATGACACACTGACACTTGGGGGATCCAGAACAATGACACACTGACACTTGGGGGTCCAGAACAATGACACACTGACACTTGGGGGTCCAGTACAATGACACACTGACACTTGGGGGATCCAGAACAATGACACCTGACACTTGGGGGTCCAGAACAATGACACACTGACACTTGGGGGATCCAGAACAATGACACACTGACACTTGGGGGATCCAGAACAATGACACACTGACACTTGGGGGTCCAGAACAATGACACACTGACACTTGGGGCCCAGAACAATGACACACTGACACTTGGGGGTCCAGAACAATGGCACCTGACACTTGGGGGTCCAGAACAATGACACACTGACACTTGGGGGTCCAGAACAATGACACACTGAAACTTAGGGGTCCAGAACAATGACACACTGACACACTGACACTTGGGGCCCAGAACAATGACACACTGACACTTGGGGCCCAGAACAATGACAAACTGACACTTGGGGGTCCAGTACAATGACACACTGACACTTGGGAGTCCAGAACAATGACAACCTGACACTTGAGGGTCCAGAACAATGACACACTGACACTTGGGGGCCAGAACAATGACACACTGACACTTGGGGATCCAGAACAATGACACACTGACACTTGGGGGTCCAGAACAATGACAACCTGACACTTGGGGGTCCAGAACAATGACACACTGACACTTGGGGGTCCAGAACAATGACAACCTGACACTTGGGGATCCAGAACAATGACACGCGGACACTTGGGGGTCCCAGAACAATGACACACTGACACTTGGGGGTCCAGAACAATGACACACTGACACTTGGGGGTCCCAGAACAATGACACACTGACACTTGGGGCCCAGAACAATGACACACTGACACTTGGGGCCCAGAACAATGACACACTGACACTTGGGGGTCCCAGAACAATGACACACTGACACTTGGGGCCCAGAACAATGACACACTGACACTTGGGGCCCAGAACAATGACACACTGACACTTGGGGCCCAGAACAATGACACACTGACACTTGGGGATCCAGAACAATGACACTCTGACACTTGGGGGTCCAGAAAAATGATACTCCCACTCCCCATCCCATGGGGTGATGAGCCCTTCCTCTTACCTATAACGCAGCTCACCCTTTTCTCTGCATTGTAATCTCTTTGTGTATATAGCTCTCCTCTATTACATCACACTGACCTCGTACAGATCAATCAGATCTAAAGGATCAAAGAGTAAGACTGAAATAGAAGGAGCGTGATAGGGAGAAGTGACGAGATGACAGGGATAACATTTCTCTGACATCTCATGTTTATGATGTTCTATCAATATGTGAGCAGATTGCTGCCGTTATCGTCCAGTTCAATGTCACCCTGTCACAGCCTTGACCTGATCCAGAGATACCGAGGTCTGGAGACAATTACCAACTCATTCTGATCAGTCATTGTTATGTATACAAAGACTTCATCGGCTGCCAGGTGCACCAAACATCTAGAGCCGGGGTCTCCAAACTGCAGTCTGTGGGCCAAGTCTTGTCCACTGCAGCCTGCAAGGCCAGTAAAGCCAACCCCCCCCCCCCCCCCTTATTTGGAATCGGTTGGCCAACACAATGTTCCAACAGCAGGTCTGGATTTTAAGGCCTTTCAAAGGAAGTTAGTTGACTCAATGATAGAAAGATCAAATGTTATGAGGAACGATTTTTCTATGAATGTTCAAAGCAAAATCTACTGGTGTATGGCCATCTTTAGAAAGGTATGGAGGGTGAAGTAATATTGTGTCTCTTGGCAGTGCGCTGTGTGACTGTGTGGTAGACTACCCAGAAGGCTCAACAGAAATTGAAGTTCTTAGATCTTTTAATAAGCAGTACCAGGTAAGCATGTGATATAAATCACAGTATTCGTCATAGATGAAACGGAAAATCCAGTGTGTTTTCAGGGAGTATGTTTTCACACCTTCTGTCTTCTCATGCATCACTAACATACAGTCAGGTCCATAAATATTGGGACATGGACACAATTCTAATCTTTTTGGCTCTATACACCACAATGGATGTGAAATGAAACGAACAAGATGTGCTTTAACTGCAGACTTTCAGCTTTAATTTGAGGGTATTTACATCCAAATCAGGTGAACGGTGTAGGAATTACAACAGTTTGTATACATGCCTCACACTTTTTAAGGGACCAAAAGTAATGGGACAGATTAACAATCATCCATCAAACTTTCACTTTTTAATACTTGGTTGCAAATCCTTTGCAGTCAATTACAGCCTGAAGTCTGGAACACATAGACATCACCAGACGTTGGGTTTCATCCCTGGTGATGCTCTGCCAGGCCTCTACTGCAACTGTCTTCAGTTCCTGCTTGTTCTTGGGGCATTTTCCCTTCAGTTTTGTCTTCAGCAAGTGAAATGCATGCTCAATCCAATTCAGGTCAGGTGATTGACTTGGCCATTGCATAACATTCCACTTCTTTCTCCTAAAAACCTCTTTGGTTGCTTTCGCAGTATGCTTCGGGTCATTGTCCATCTGCACTGTGAAGCGCCGTCCAATGAGTTCTGAAGCATTTTGCTGAATATGAGCAGATAATATTGTCCGAAACACTTCAGAATTCATCCTGCTGCTTTGTCAGCAGTCACATCATCAATAAATACAAGAGAACCAGTTCCATTGGCAGCCATACATGCCCACGCCATGACACTACCACCACCATGCTTCACTGATGAGGTGGTATGCTTTGGATCATGAGCAGTTCCTTTCCTTCTCCATACTCTTCTCTTCCCATCACTCGGGTACAAGCTGATCTTGGTCTCATCTGTCCATAGGATGTTGTTCCAGAACTCTGAAGGCTTTTTTAGATGTTGTTTGGCAAACTCTAATCTGGCCTTCCTGTTTTTGAGGCTCACCAATGGTTTACATCTTGTGGTGAACCCTCTGTATTCACTCTGGTGAAGTCTTCTCTTGATTGTTGACTTTGACACACATACACCTACCTCCTGGAGAGTGTTCTTCATCTGGCCAACTGTTGTGAAGGATGTTTTCTTCACCAGGGAAAGAATTCTTCGGTCATCCACCACAGTTGTTTTCCGCGGTCTTCCGGGTCTTTTGGTGTTGCTGAGCTCACCGGTGCGTTCTTTCTTTTAAGGATGTTCCAAACAGTTGGTTTGGCCACACTTAATGTTTTTGCTATATCTCTGATGGGTTTGTTTTGTTTTTTCAGCCTAATGATGGCTTGTTTTACTGATAGTGACAGCTCTTTGGATCTCATATTGAGAGTTGACAGCAACAGATTCCAAATGCAAATAGCACACTTGAAATTAACTCTGGACCTTTTATCTGCTCCTTGTAAATGGGATAATGAGGGAATAACACACACCTGGCCATTGAACAGGTGAACAGCCAATTGTCCCATTACTTTTGGTCCCTTAAAAAGTGGTTAGGCACATATACAAACTGTTGTAATTCCTACACCGTTCACCTGATTTGGATGTAAATACCCTCAAATTAAAGCTGAAAGTCTGCAGTTAAAGCACATCTTGTTCATTTAATTTCAAATCCATTGTGGTGGTGTATAAAGCCAAAAAGATTAGAATTGTGTCGATGTCCCAATATTTATGGACCTGACTGTATTAACTGACATCGCAATATGGATGTCACATCGCTTTCTCAACCTCATTTTTTTTAAAACTGAGCTTATGATAATTTCTACCCTTTCCATGTCCCTTTCCCAGACTTCTCTATTGAGATCAATGACAGAACTATCAGTCCCTCCCCTCATACCAGGGTGCTAGACATAATCATAGACTTTGGCTTCTACTTTCAGCCCCACATCCAATCACTGTTAAAATCTTGGCACCTTCACCTACATACCATTTCCAAATGACGCCCCTTCTTAACCAACGACACCACCAAGCCACTAATCCACTGCCTTCTTATCTCAATTATTGCCACTCCCTCCTTGTTGGCCAGCCTCTACATAGACTATCCTCCCTTCAGTCCATCATGAATGATGCTGTCTCATCTACCTTACCAACCGCTCAGTGTCCTCCACCCCTCTATACCAATCCCTCCACTGGCTTCCATTCAGTGTCCTTCACCCCTCTCTCTGCCATTCCCTCCACTGGCTTCCATTCAGTGTCCTTCATCCCTCTCATCTGACCCTTCCACTGGATTCCATTCATTGTCCTCCACAACCCACTGTGCCAATCCCTTCACTGGTCTCTATTCAGTGTTCTCCACCCCTCTCTGCCAGTCCCTTCACTGGTCTCTACTCAGTGTCCTCCACCTCTCTCTGCCAGTCCCTCCACTGGCTTCCATTTGGTGTCTTCCACCCCTCTCTGCCAATCCCTCCATTGGTCTCAATTCAATGTCCTCCACCCCTCTCTGCCAATCCCTCCACGGGCGTCCATTCAGTGTCCTCAATCCCTCTCTGCGAATCCCTCCACTGGCTTCTATTCATTGGCCTCCACCCCTCACTACCAATCCCTTCACTGCCTTCCATTTGGTGTCCTCCACCCCTCTCTGCCAATCCCTCCACTGGTCTCCATTCAGTGACCTCCACTTCTCTCTGCCAATCCCTCCAGTGGTCTCCATTCAGTGTCCCCCACCTCTCGCTTTCAGTACCTCTAATGGCTTCCACTCAGTGTCCAACATCCCTCCCTGCCAATCCCTCCACTGATATCCATACAATGTCCTCCACCCCTCTCTGCCAATTTCTCCACTCTTCTCCATTCTGTGTTCTCCACTCCTCTCTGCCAATCCCTTTAATGGCTTCCACTCAGTGTCCACCATCTGTCTTTGCCAATCCTTCCACTGTCTCCATTCAGTGTCTTCCATCCCTCTCTGCCAGCCCCTTCAATGGCTTCCACACAGTGTCCTTCACCCCTCTCTGCCAATCCCTCCACTGGCTTCCATTCAGTGTCCTCCATCCCTCTCTGCAATTCCTCCACTGGCTTCCATTCAGTGTCCTCCGCTCCTCTCTGCCAAGCCCTTCACTGGTCTCCATGCAGTGACCTCCACCCCTCTCTGCCAATACCTCCAGTGGTCTCCATTCAGTATCCTCCACCACTCGCTTCCAATTCCTCTAATGGCTTCCACCTAGTGTCCTCCACCCCTCTCTGCCAATCCCTCCACTGGCTTCCATTCAGTGTCCTCCACCCCATTCTGCCAATCCCTCCATGGCTCCATTGGCTTCCATTCAGTGTCCTCCACCCCTCTCTGCCAACCTCTTCACTGGTGTCCATTCAGTGACATCCACCCCTCTCTGCCAATCCCTCCAGTGGTCTCCATTCAGTATCCTCCACCACTCACTTCCAATCCATCTAATGGCTTCCACCCAGTGTCCTCCACCCCTCTCTGTCAATCCCTCCAAAGGCTTCCATTTAGTGTCCTCCACCCCATTCTGCCAATCCCTCCAAGGCTCCACTGGCTTCCATTCAGTGTCCTCCACCCCCCTCATCTGATCCTTCCACTGGGCTTTATTCAGTGTCATCCACCCCTCTTATCTGATCCTTGCACTGGCTTCCATTCAGTGTCCTCCACTCCTCACCCCGCCAATCCCTCCAATGGCTTATATTCAGTGTCCTCCACCTCTCTCATCTGATCCTTCCACTGGCCTCCATTCAGTGTCCTCCACCCCTCTCATCCGACCCTTCCACTGGCTTCTTCCATTCATGGTGTCTTCCACCACTTTTTACCAATCCCTCCACTGGCCTCCATTCAGTGTCCCCCCCCCCCCCCCCGCTCTGCCAATCCTTTCACTAGTCTCCATTCAGTGTCCTCTACCAATCCCTTCACTGGACTCCATTAGGTGTCCTCCACCCCTCTCATCTGATCCTTCCACTGGCCTCCATTCAGTGTCCTCAACCCCTCTCATCCGATCCTTGCATTGGCTTCTATTTAGTGTCCTCCACCTCTCTCATCTGATCCTTCCACTGGCTTCTATTTAGTGTCCTCCACCCCTCCTATCAGCTACTTCCACTGGCTTCCATTAAGTGCCCTCTCCCCTCTCATCTGATCATTCCACTGGCCTCCATTCAGTGTCCTCCACCCCTCTCATCTGATCCTTCCACTGGCTTCCATTCAGTGTCCTCCACCACTTTCTACCAATCCCTCCACTGGCCTCCATTCAGTGTCCTCCACCCCTCTCTGCCAATCCTTTCACTAGTCTCCATTCAGTGTCCTCCACCAATCCCTCCACTGGCCTCCATTCAGTGTCTTCCACCCTTCTCTGACAATCCCTCTAATGGCTTCCACTCAGTGTCCAACATCCCTCCCTGCCAATCCCTCCACTGGTCTCCATTCACTGTCCTCTACCCCTCTCTGCCAATCCCTCCACTTGTCTCCATTGAGTGTCCTCCACCCCTCTCTGCCAATCCCTCCACTGGTCTCCATTCTGTGTCCTCCACTCCTCTCTGCCAATCCCTTTAATGGCTTCCACTCAGTGTCCACAATCTGTCTCTGCCAATCCTTCCACTGTCTCCATTCAGTGTCTTCCATCCCTCTCTGCCAGCCCCTTCAATAGCTTCCATTCAGTGTTCTCCACCCCTCTCTGCCAATCCCTTCAATGGCTTTCATTCAGTGTTCTCCACCCCTCTCTGCCAGTCCCTCCACTACCCTCCATTCAGTGTCCTCCACCCCTCCCTACCAATCCCTCCACTGGCTTCCATTTACATTCCTGTGTCTGCCAATCTATCCACTGCCCTCTATTCAGTGTCCTTCACTCCTCTCTTCCAGTCCCTTTATTGGCTTCTGCTTGCCCAATGCATAAAATTATAAAAAAAACTAACAACATACAAAGCCAGTGCGCACCTGTTGAGGTTTTGAGGTGTCTCTATTTTCCTCCTTTGCTCCATATACTTTTTTTTAATGCTATAGGAGAAATGAAGGTTAAATGGTGCAATGTCCTTTCAGGAAAAAACTCGCCAGTTGGTGGAGACCGGATTGTACGACACCACAGATGATTTCACCGTCGTCATTCAGCCGTTTTTGGAACATCTCGAGCTTCCCCGAACTCCGGTAACACTGACATGATAAGAGAAGGCTTAAAGCCTCGAAAAGTTTGTCACAGACACTTTACTATCAGTGTTCCTTATTGTATCCAATATGACAGATCTCTCATCTCTATAACACTACTTATATATTTTATAGTGGGTGATTTTATTTTATTGTTTGTTGTGTCTTCAAATTATAGACCAGGGGCTACATCTGGCCCACCACACTATATTACCCGGCCCACAGCAATAATGATGTATCGGGGGCTTCTGGTGTAAAATAACAAATCTGATGGAAGGCAAGCTCTGATATGATGGAGGCCTCTGATGTGAAGGGAGGACCTCTGATGTGATAGAGGGGACTCTCCTACTGTAGCACCCCCAAATGGCAGTTTCCATAGAGATTCCTATATCCTAATAATTTTGTTTAATTATATCCCTCGCCGGCACTAGGTTGCTGTCAGCATTAGCAGATGCCAGGCTGTGGGACTACGCATGTGCAGTTGGACCGCAGACTTATCTTGACCACATTTGCTGGAACTTGCTGGTGGGGGGGACCGATCGATGCTGGGGGGGGGGGTCTTTTGTTGCCTTGGGGGGGTATTGCTGCTCAGGGGCCTATTGTTGCTGGGGGATCTTTAGTTGCTGGAGGTTCTGTATTTGTTGAGTGGATCTATAATTGCTGGGGGGTCTATTGTTGCTTATCATTAATCAGTGCTGGTAAACCGCAGCATGTGAAAGCAGCCTTATAGGGGGCTCAGGACAGTAAGGGCTCATTTACATTTGCGGTTTTGGGGGTGCTAACACCCCATAGATAGGGTTGTCACCCATCCGGATTCACCCGCACAGTCCAGGTTTTGAATCATGTGTCCGGGTTTCAGACTACCTAAAACTCGGACACATTGTTTAGTTCAAACTGTGGTTCTCCAATGTGTGGGTGGGAAATTTGAAGCCCAGCAGCCAGAAGGTACACCATGGATGAAAGGTGCTGGTGACTGAGTGGTGCTCTGCAGACTCTGATGTAAGGCTTTGGGAACCCTGATTTAAGAGGGAATACTGGGAACTCCAATGTAAGTGGGGACCTTGGTGAGAAACCCCTTTACAGCAGAGTTCCCCTTTACACCAGAGTGTTTTCCCTTAAAAAAAATGCAGTTTGGCTTAAAGAAAAGGTGGCAACCAGTGGCGACTGGTGGTATATTTTTTTTGGGGGGGGGCAAACAATGCATCCGCACCCCCCCCCCCTCGATTGGTCACCAGCCCCGCACTTACCCTATCTAGGTTGCGGGCAGCGCTTCCTCTGGTCGGCGGCTTCCCCTGCGTCTCCTCCCTCATCCTCCTAGGCGGCCAAACGGATCTCCTCTTGGCCAATCGGATGACGGGTCTCTGATTGGCCAGGAGGAGAATCAGAATGACAATATTCATTCGCTATTATCACACAACTGGGTGGGCTCAGGGCATAGTGCTCTGCGCTACAAGCCCACCCTCCTTTGAAGCCTATTAGAGCCTCTGGCTTTAATCACGTGCTTCAAAAAAAAAAAAAACCATTGGAATCCATGTGTCCAGTGCCCCACATGTACATTAGGGGGCCGGACGCAAGAATAAAGTGGGCGGTGCCCCTGCGCCCTGCATTACGGGCCACCACTGATGCACCCTCAGAACCATAAAAACCCTCAGTTGGTCCAGAGGAAGGCCTAATAAAGTCCAATTTAATTATTTAGGGGGGTAGCGCACCTGCGCCCTGTATGGACTCTACCCTACCCATAGATCATTGTGGCCCACAACCAGTTACCAAATCACTTAAGTGGCCCTCACTCTTCAAAAGGTTGAGCACCCCTGGGCTAGACTAAAGAATTGTCTCTTAGACGGGATGTGAGTGTGACATGAAACCACATAAAAATTACTTTCAGGTAAAATAGATAATAATAACATAAAATTAATAAAAAATACACCAAAGTCCCATTGATTACCTTCAGCAGGTCACAGCGGGATGATATGGGTGGAAAATGAGAGTCGTATATCTGCATAATGGAGCCTAATAGCCATATTATCACATGCTGTAAAAGTAACTGTTATCTTTTGTACATATTATGATTAGCGAAGGACGGAGATAAATCAGAGGAGGATACAAAGTACACAAATGTATAGAATAGAAGGTCCCAAAGATATTCCGAGGCATGAAGTGATCACTGCAGATCCGTGCAATTAAAAGTGGAAGGAAATCACTGTATGTGGCTTCATTATAAATATAGGTGACGTGACCTCTGGCAGCTACCAATCGGCCAATGAACACAAAGTCCATTTGTAAAGCCAGGTCTCCTTTAAAGGAGCATACATTGAAAACAGTTAAAAGTTGTTGTTTTTTTTGTTTTTGTATTTTATAATAATAATGCAAACAAAGTTGCAAACTTTTTAAAATCACTGGAGATAGACTAACCTTTTAGTAACAAAATTTCCCTTTATTAAGTGTGTATTATTGTGTTATAATTCTTTTATAGTGTTTTGGGGTAGTTCACAAACATCACCTTAGTCTAGGTTCACACCTATGCGGCTGTATTCGATGCGTTTTTCAGGCACGTTTTTCAGTGCATTTTGCATTTTAAACCAGCATTTTTTATGCGTTTTTGCATGCAGTTCTCATGCATTTTGGGTTTTTTTTCTCTTTAAAAGCACTGTGAAACACACTGTATAAAGCTGGTTGCTAAGGAGGGGCCCAGGAAGCCGGCCGCTACGTCCCCAACAACCGATGAGTCATCAGCTGTCAGCGGGGTTCCTGCTGAAAGCTGAATTGACAAAAATAAATAAAATTGCCGACAAAAAAATTTGCCAAAAAAACAGCGTGGGGTTCCCCCCCCCCCCAGGTCCATACCAGGTCCTTCGGGTCTATATGGATTCAGAGGGCAAAAGAAAAAAAACAGCGTAGGGTCCCCCCCAAAATCCATACCAGACCCTTATCTGAGCCTGCCGCCCGGCAGGTCAGGAGGGGGAGGGGACAAGCGAGCGCCCCCCCCCTCCTCAACCATACCAGGCCGCATGCCCTCAACATGGGTGATGGGTGCTTTGGGGCGGGGGGGCTTTGCGCTCCCCCTCCACCCCAAAGCACCTTGCCCCCATGTTGATGAGGACAAGGGCCTCTTCCCGACAACCCTAGCTGGTGGTTGTCGGGGTCTGCAGGCGGGGGGACTTATCGGGATCTGGAAGCCCCCTTTAACAAGGGGACCCCCAGATCCTGGCCCCCCACCCTATATGAATGGGTATCGGGTACAGCGTACCCCTACCCATTCACCAAAAAAGCAGTGAAAAGTTAAAAAAAAAACAAGAGCCAGTTTTTGACAATTCCTTTATGAGTAAAATAGCTCTGAGCCGCCGTCTCTCCTGCTGTCGTCTCTCCCGGTGCCCTCGACTTCTTCCACCACCGTTTTCTCCCCGAGCTGTCTTGTATCTCCCGGTGTTGTCTTGTTCCTCGCGTCACCGTCTTCTTCTTTTTCTTCTTCCGCCTCACCACTGCCGGTTACCCGCTAAAAAACAAAAAAAAAATCTGGTCCTGTTTGCGAAGCTGTCTTCCTCCGTTGTTATGTTCCCCGCTGTCCAGCGCCTCTTATATAGGCATAAGGCGTGGCCATCCAATGACATCGCCCAGAGAGTCCACCCCTTGTGATGTCACATGTCACAAGTGGCAATGTCATTGGATGGCCACACCCCATGCCTATATAAGAGGCACCGGACAGCGGGGAACATAACAATGGAGGAAGACAGCTTCACCAAGACCAGCTTTTTGGGTTTTTTTGTTTTTTTTATGTGCCACTTTGTGTTGGTCTATCACATAAAATCCCAATAAAATACATTTACATTTTTAGTAACATGACAAAATGTGGAAAATTTCAAGGGGTATGAATACTTTTTCAAGGCACTGTACATTCTTTTGTGCTTATTGATGACAATAATTAAATTGAAGTTTTCGAGCTTGATTTCCGAATGAAATTTGAGGAAGTACAACTTGTTTATTGTAGAATCAGCATCAGAACAGTTGTGACAGGTGGCTCTGGTGATGCTGGTTCTGGTGATGATGGCTCTGGTGATGATGGCTCTGGTGATGCTGGTTCTGGTGATGCTGGCTCTGGTGATGCTGGTTCTAGTGAAGATGGCTCTGGTGATGCTGGTTCTGGTGATGCTGGCTCTGGTGATGCTGGTTCTGGTGATGCTGGTTCTGGTGATGCTGGCTCTGGTGATGCTGGTTCTGGTGATGCTTGCTCTGGTGATGCTTGTTCTGGTGTTGCTGGTTCTGGTGATGATGGCTCTGGTAATGATGGCTCTGGTGATGCTGGTTCTGGTGATGCTGGTTCTGGTGATGATGGTTCTGGTAATGATGGTTCTGGTGATGATGGCTCTGGTGATGCTGGTTCTAGTGAAGATGGCTCTGGTGATGCTGGTTCTGGTGATGATGGTTCTGGTAATGATGGCTCTGGTGATGCTGGTTCTGGTGATGCTGGTTCTGGTTATGATGGTTCTGGTAATGATGGTTCTGGTGATGATGGCTCTGGTGATGCTGGTTCTAGTGAAGATGGCTCTGGTGATGCTGGTTCTGGTGATGCTGGCTCTGGTGATGCTGGTTCTGGTGATGCTGGTTCTGGTGATGCTGGCTCTGGTGATGCTGGTTCTGGTGATGCTTGCTCTGGTGATGCTTGTTCTGGTGTTGCTGGTTCTGGTGATGATGGTTCTGGTGATGATGGCTCTGGTGATGCTGGTTCTAGTGAAGATGGCTCTGGTGATGCTGGTTCTGGTGATGCTGGTTCTAGTGAAGATGGCTCTGGTGATGCTGGTTCTGGTAATGCTGGTTCTGGTGTTGCTGGTTCTGGTGATGATGGTTCTGGTGATGATGGCTCTGGTGATGCTGGTTCTAGTGAAGATGGCTCTGGTGATGCTGGTTCTGGTGATGCTGGTTCTAGTGAAGATGGCTCTGGTGATGCTGGTTCTGGTAATGCTGGTTCTGGTGTTGCTGGTTCTGGTGATGCTTGTTGTGGTGATGCTGGTTCTGGTGATGCTGGTTCTGGTGTTGCTGGTTCTGGTGATGCTTGTTGTGGTGATGCTGGTTCTGGTGATGCTGGTTCTGGTGATGCTGGTTCTGGTGATGCTGGTTCTGGTGTTGCTGGTTCTGGTGATGCTGGTTCTGGTGTTGCTGGTTCTGGTGATGCTGGTTCTGGTGATGCTGGTTCTGGTGATGCTGGTTCTGGTGTTGCTGGTTCTGGTGATGCTGGTTCTGGTGAGGCAGGCTCTGGTGATGCTGGCTCTGGTGATGCTGGTTCTGGTGATGCTGGTTCTGGTGATGTTGGCTCTGGTGATGCTGGCTCTGGTGATGCTGGCTCTGGTGATGCTGGTTCTGGTGATGCTGGCTCTGGTGATGCTGGTTCTGGTGATGCTGGCTCTGGTGATGCTGGCTCTGGTGATGCTGGTTCTGGTGATGATGGTTCTGCTGGTGATGCTGGCTCTGGTGTTGCTGGTTCTGGTGATGCTGGTTCTGGTGATGCTGGTTCTGGTGAAGATGGTTCTGGTGATGCTGGTTCTGGTGATGCTGGCTCTGGTGATGCTGGTTCTGGTGATGCTGGTTCTGGTGATGCGGGCTCTGGTGATGCTGGCTCTGGTGATGCTGGCTCTGGTGATGCTGGTTCGGGTGATGCTGGTTCTGGTGTTGCTGGTTCTGGTGATGCTGGTTCTGGTGATGCTGGCTCTGGTGATGCTGGTTCTGGTGATGCTGGTTCTGGTGATGCTGGCTCTGGTGATGCTGGTTCTGGTGATGCTGGTTCTGGTGATGCTGGTTCTGGTGTTGCTGGCTCTGGTGATGCTGGTTCTGGTGATGCTGGCTCTGGTGATGCTGGTTCTGGTGATGCTGGTTCTGGTGATGCTGGTTCTGGTGTTGCTGGCTCTGGTGATGCTGGTTCTGGTGATGCTGGCTCTGGTGATGCTGGTTCTGGTGATGCTGGCTCTGGTGATGCTGGTTCTGGTGATGCTGGCTCTGGTGTTGCTGGTTCTGGTGATGCTGGCTCTGGTGATGCTGGTTCTGGTGATGCTGGTTCTGGTGATGCTGGTTCTGTAAAATAAAGGGATCTTCCTCTTTAGGTTGAGTCTTTCTATAATGTATTGCGGACAGACTGCTCTATCACGGGTTGTAGTGCCTGTACTAAATCCTTGCTATGGGCTCCTCCCATCCAATCAGATTGTGTCTCCAGGCTCATTGGCTTAAAGTTGGACTTTTGATGATTGTGCTCATTGCGTATTGAATAGAATATATGTTATTGATTATTACTTTCTATATTTTATGCTTTTACAAGTACTGCAGAATATTCACTGACAGATTTTCTGCTGCTGTGTTTTATACAGGAGGGATTTCCCGACCGAACTTTCATGGCGCCGGACTGCTTCCATTTTGGCGCGAAAGCTCACGCACAGAGCGCCCTCGGCTTATGGATTAACATGGTTAGATCATTTAACATTCTCCTCTGGTTTTCATCCTTTTGTTCCTGGGAAAGAGATGGAGGCGAGATAGAGAGATACAAAGTAACATTGTTTATAAACATTTATCAGGCAGGAGATAGAGAGATCCAAAGTAACATTGTTTATAAACATTGATCAGACTGGAGATAGAGAGATCCAAAGTAACATTGTTTACAAACATTGATCAGACGGAAGATAGAAAGATACAAATTAACATTGTTTATAAACATTGATCAGCCTGGAGATAGAAAGATACAAAGTAACATTGTTTATAAAAATTGATCAGACCGGAGATAGAGAGATCCAAAGTAACATTGTTTATAAACATTGATCAGACCGGAGATAGAGAGATACAAAGTAACATTGTTTATAAACAATGATCAGAAAGGAGATAGGGAGATACAAAGTAACAGTGTTTATAAACATTAATCAGATGGGTGATGGTGAGATACAAAGTAACATTGTTTATGAGCATTGATCAGACAGGAGACAGAGAGATACAAACTAACATTGCTTATAAATATTGATGAGAGGGAGATAGAGAGATACAAAGTAATATTGTTTATAAACATTGTTCAGACAGGAGGTAGAGAGATACAAAGTAACATTGTTTATAAATATTGTTCAGACAGGACAGTACTAAAAACATCAATACATCAGCTGTCTGACTTCACTACAAGCCATGAATGTTTGGTGTGAATGGTCTTCTTGTACTAATCTATTTCTTTTCTTCTCCCAGTTTGAGCCAGTTGGGCAGAAGAGCAATAAGCTGGGAATTAATGAAAGCATTGGTGTAGTCTGCCCCCCACAGGTAGGAAACAGAAATGCCGACTTTTGTAAAAGAAACAGATATGCTGTACAATATATTATTAATATCATTATTATTATTATACAGGATTATATGGCACCAACAGTTTATGCAGAGCTTTACAATATAAAAGGGAGAAAATACAAAAAAATACAAGAGGTTAGCAGGGCCCTGCTCAGAAGAGCTTACAATCTAATATATAATGATTGTATATACAATATATAGTAGCTATGAGTGAGAATAAAGGAGCCCACTTTAGAGAGAGAGAATTGGGGCTAATGAGGCCATTCCAGATGTTGTTATTTAATTGGATCATGAAACATATAAAACAAAAAGGGTTCAACATCTTTAGTAACATCCATATCCAGGTTTTATATAAAGTTCCATAAACATGCTTTTTACCTTTGTCTGGAGTCTTCATTTCATAATTAGAGACCAGTTAAAGCCCAACTCTAACCCAAACCATGATTAAAAGTTCGGATAGATTTGGGAAGGGTTAGACATTAGACAAGTGCACTGCTGAAATTTTTTTTGTTTTCGTTTCATTTGTTTTTTATTTTTTTTCGTTATTTTGAATAAATTCGTAAATTTGAAAATTTGGATTTGGAAATTCGGAAATTCTAAAATCAAAAAATTCAAAAATCCAAAAATAAAAACAAAAATCCAAAAATTCGAAAGAACGAAAATCCGAAAATTTGAAAATTCGAAAATCCTAACTAACTTATAATAACTAACTATTAAATTATAAGTATTGGAGTTTCCTTTCATATTTGGCTGTTAGTGAATGAAACGAATATGAATTTATCCGAAGTTACGAATTATCACAAATAATGAATGCCGCATCTAAGCGAATGGAAGGTAACAAATTAATATTAATAAATAATAATAATAAAACATTTTTATTATTATTATTATTATTATTAATTTGTTACCTTCTATTCGTTTAGATGCGGCATTCATTATTTGTGATAATTCGTAACTTCGGATAAATTTGTATTTGTTACGTTCACTAACAGCCAAATTTGAAAGGAAATTCCAATACCTATAATTTAATAGTTATTAATAGTTATTATTAGTTAGTTAGTTAGTTATTATTTCAGATTTTCGTATTTTGGGGTTTTTGAATTTTCAGATTTTCGTTATTTTTGGATTTTAGTTTTTCGAATTTTCAAATTTTCGGATTTTCGAATTTCCGAATTTTTAGATTTTCAAATTTCGGATTTTCAATTTTCCGAATTTACGAATTTTTCAAAAAAATTCGGTAAACAGGTTTTCGTTAATTCGAATATTTCCGAATTTGTCGAAAAATTTAATTCGGAAACGAAACAAATTGCACATGTCTGTGTCCCCAGGAAGGAAATCTGGCTTGGAAAAAGTATGCAGGTCAGGAGTTCTGACTTTCGGGGACTCAAAGTTTTAAAGTCGCTGGTTCAGCGTGACAACGTAACTCACATTTCATATTATAGGAGATCAGAGATGACATTTTGGATTTTCTGAGTACTCTGCAGAAGATTTCGGATGAATTCTTCCCTTTGGCTACTCTGTTACATATTTGATGAATGTCATTTCCTTGTACGATGCGGTCAGCCCCCACCATTCCTGGTTCATACATCGTCTCTTCTCCTCTAGGGTGACCCCTATGTGAAGACCGCAAAGAACAGCAACTATGTCTATCCGACCGTTACTACCGATCCGGTGAGTACTCCAGTAATGATTATTCTCTTATCGACCAATGGGAAGCACTTTCACGTCCCCTGTAAGAGAAGAATGCAGAATTATCTTTCCACTTTTCTAAACACATTTTCAGAAATAAATGTTTTTTTTTTTTAATATTTAGAAGTATAAAGTGTATTGAAAAGTGTCTGTGCTTCCAGGTGCATCAAAACAAATGATGTGCAAATTTGGATACTGTACAAAACAAACACAAGAGGGCCGCCTTCATCTAGGTGTAGCAAGTTATTAAAAAGAATAAAAAGACAATAAAAATGCACTCACTGAGCTAAAAGTGGATAAAGGCTTGTCATGATGATGATGATGATGATGATGATGACAGATAGTGGAGGGGGTGTGGCTACATCATGTTGCCACACCCCCTTCACTTCCTGTCATCTTCACCCATCCGAGAGAGGTGCTGTTTAGAGCGGCAGCCATCGTGTTATTTCAGGGAGGTGCTGTTGCTTATGTTTCAGCCTGAAGCCTGACAGCTGCACTTCCATCAAAACTCTGCTTCAGCCAGCCACGTGCCCGCTGAGCTCTGCAGCCTTACGGTGCACCTATGGAGGTCTATATGGGTTTATGAAAAGCCTTGATCCACTTTTAACTAGTGAGTGCATTTTTATTGTTTTTTTATTCTTTTTAATAAATCACTACACCTAGATGGAGGCGCCCTCTTGTGCTTGTTTTTATATGTGCATTAGGATCTCGTGACCTAATCTGAGAGGAGCTGCATCCACTTCACCTGGTGTTCCCTACCACTCTCCTGGCCCTCTTATGTGCCCGTGAAATGACTGTTGGGTTCTAGTCAGGGCAATAGCTTATTCATTTGAATTTGGATGGTTTGCTTTCTTTGGTACGCAGCCACAGCATGCTGTATAGAAAGGACCCTTGCTCTATAGGTGGAAGCAGTGGTTTCTCTGCCGAGGTCTGTCCCACCCTTTCTGAGTCAGAGCTAGAGCTTTTGAATCAGCAGAGAGCATAAGCCTTGCGGAACTATCAGTCTGACTCAGCAGAGGACGCAGTGCACCTCTGCAGAGAGGCCGCTGCTTCCACACCGAGGCACAGGTTCCTTCTCTGCAGCATGCTGGCAGGGAACAGGCTTTTCTTCACAAGCTGCGGCTGCTTTGTAAACAAAATGATCTTTTTAGACGTTGCACACCGTCTGTGATGGTGGACATGAAATGCGATAAGTGGATGTAAATGATGATTTCAGTTGATGTCTTTGCTTTCTTGTCTCTAGGTGTACGGCAGCAAGGTGCAGTGTACAGACCGATCGAAATCTCCACAACTCCCAACCTCTGGTAATTCTTCATTGTCACAACTAGTACCAGAACTATGCAGGGAGCTTTCACCTGGAGCTTCTCCTCTCATTCCTGTAACAGATATAATGTATCCATCATCTATCAGGGGTCAGAGGTCACAGAGAGTCAGGGGTCAGAGGTCACAACGAGTCAGGGGTCAGAGGTCACAGAGGGTCAGGGGTCAGAGGTCACAGAGTGTCAGAGGTCACAGAGAGTCAGGGGTCAGAGGTCACAGAGAGTCAGGGGTCAAAGGTCACAGAGAGTCAGGGGTCAGGGGTCACAGAGAGTCATGGGTCAGAGGTCACAGTTGTCGTCTTTTCTCACACACCGTCTCATCTCCTCAGATCACATACAGAGGGCAACATTTATCTGTAATCCCCTGAAATCCCACCCGAACCTTCCGTTTAAATCAGCGAAATACATTCCCGTTGCATCAGAACCTAAGTTGTACAAAGTCTTATAGTCGGTTTTCTTTTTAAAGCAACCACAGCCTAAGTAGAAAAACCTGTCCCACGCCAGCATGCTGTGAAGAAAGATC
Source organism: Lithobates septentrionalis (assembly GCA_037952835.1). Taxonomy (NCBI): domain Eukaryota; kingdom Metazoa; phylum Chordata; class Amphibia; order Anura; family Ranidae; genus Lithobates; species Lithobates septentrionalis. The sequence continues at coordinate 20,127 of JBBDGP010004851.1, read as the reverse complement.
CTTGCTCTCTGTGTGGAAGCAGTGGTCTCTCTGCAGAGGTCATAGACACCCCCTACTGAGTCAGACCTATATAGCGATACCCCCGAAGGAGCTGCTTTTTGTTTGTTCAGTTCCGTTACTCTGCCTCTCAATCCCTGAAGAACTGTCCCAGCCCCTCTGGCGCCCCCTCTGGCGCACCTAGCAATGTGATCAATGGAATAACACAGTAATAACACACAGACACAGTTCTGCTCTCTCACGTTTATTTGGACCAGAGAAAGGCTTAAAGTGATATTAGTCAGCCAAGTCCTGCATAAGTTGTCAGGACTCGGTTGAAACAGTTCTCAAAACCGTCCATAACACTTTACAACAATAAAAGAATAATAACAATGTACACAGATTAAATGGACTCCCAAAGCAAGCTATTGATTGATGTAGAACACAAGGGCTAAAGGGGAACCCCAGGCCGGCCTATAGTACCTTTAATACTAACACACAATGAGGTGATATAAACACCAGTGATGTGTCCCCTTTAACCACTTGCCGATCGGCTCACGTCGATATAAGTCAGCAGAAGGGCACATACAGGCAGATCTTTATCATTTTTTGGCGATAACGCGGTGTGGGCGGATTTCTGCCAGTCGCAGGCTGTGTCACGCCCCCTCCAGCCTGTGTCTTAGAATAAGAGGGGAGGTGAAGCCTCCATTAATCTACAGGTAATATCCTGCCCCCTATTGTGTTTAGCTCGTTAGTGGGCATGGAGGAGGAGGGAGGGAGTGGCCTGTCATTGTGTATACGCCCACATGGGGTGACTCTATAGTCACATGGGCTGCTCGGATGTAATAGGGGAGGAAATGCTCAGCATAGAAACTCACTGAGAACTGAGCATGTGCAGAGCTGCCACCATCGCTCTGCAAAACCCCCAACTGAATTGGGGACATGGACAGGAGGGGGCGATAGAGAGCAGCAGGTATTTTACAGAATACAGAAAAGGAATATCATAGTGATGAGTGAGTATGAACAGCATGGAATACGCCATTTATTGAGAGTTTTTTATGATGGGGGTTTAGTGACACTTTCAGGGGTCTCCAAACTACGTCCCTCCAGTTGTTCAGGAACTACAATTCCCATCATGCCCCAGTCATGTCTGAGAATGTCGGAGTATTACAATGCCTCATGGGACGTGTAGTTCCACAGCAGCTGGGGGGCCGTAGTTTGGAGATCCCTATTGACACTGATGCTTTTGATGAAGGTCTAAGGCCGAAACGCGTCAGCATTTTTGGATGATAAAATGTAGTAAATATAAATACAGGAATCAATGCCTAATTCGTATATTGAACAAGCGCTAATGGATAAGGTGAAAGCACATTTTGGATAATGTTATTGCTGTAATGCCTAAATAAATATTTTCTACGGAGAAGCTGTCGAGTTGCCGGCCTGTACTTTCTATAAATAACCCCTCCGCCGGCTGTCATTGTCCTCTGATTCCAACATTCGGATTTATATCCTCTATGAGAATAATAAACTCCACTAACATTTCATTTCAGTCCATGCACTGCGGCCGGCAGACATCACTGTAGTTGCAGCACTTGGCGATTCACTGACGGTAAGAATTTATAATCATTTGAAATGGGCGGGTGGGCCAGTCCCGCCCCTTGGGTGTCAATGCTCCTCCTCTACTGATGCCGTTCCGTGAGTAAGCGTTGCCCCCCCCCCCCCCCATGCAATGCTTGTGGCTGGATCTTTTACAGTGTAGGTTTTTAATAGTGCTCCTGTGCCACCCCCCCCCCCCCCCGGAGAAGCCCCGGAAGGAGCAAGGAAACGTGTCATTCATTGGCCCCTTCCTTGTCTTAATTAAATAAAGTCAGTGATCCGTACCGATCACTGACTCTGCTTTTTCTTTTATTCATTCATAGCTGAGGCATAGTAAACTGTATTTACTATGCCTCAGTTTATGAATGAATGGGAAGCCTCTGTACACAGCTTTTCCTGTTCATTCATTCTGTGCAGCTGAGATGAATCTGTCCTCTTTCTCTGTCTCAAAAGTGAGACATCAGGGTTCTGTTTAGACCCCTAATATTTCTCCAAAGTCCTAAAAAAAAAAATAATAAAAAAAATACAACTGTAAAAATAAATAAATAAAATGGTAAAAAAAAAAGAAAAAAAAAACTACTGACACCAGTGGTGGAAATACCAGGATTGCAAAGGTCGCACTTGCTATTGGGCTTAGGCTTTTCGCCACCGTAGGGGGAACCCAAGACAGCAGGACGGTGACCCACTGCGGGGCTGTAATAAAGGGCCCCTGTGATGGGAGTAAAGGGCCCCGGGGTCAGTGGGAGGGGACCTGAAGGTTCTAGTTACGTCTCTGCCTTGCTCTGATCACAACTCACAATGTTTGGATTCTCCTGACTTTCAGTCTTAGTGACTGTGGTCACCAGGGCAAATAAAGGGGAAAATCTCCCCAGTGGGGACACAGACAGTGATAAAAACCTGACATAGCGTCTCAGTCTTCCCTACTGTATCCAAAACTTAGCAAATATGTAATGATCAGATTCTGAAGAGATCTCCAGTTGTCGGGTGCTCTTCATTTTAAGTTCATTTGCAATGGTCCCCATATCCAGGCGTACAAGGGGGCAGCACTGGTCCCCCACATCCAGGTCTACAGGGGGGCAGCACTGGTCCCCCACATCCAGGTCTACAGGGGGGCAGCACTGGTCCCCCACATCCAGGTCTACAGGGGGGCAGCACTGGTCCCCCACATCCAGGTCTACAGGGGGGCAGCACTGGTCCCCCACATCCAGGTCTACAGGGGGGCAGCACTGGTCCCCCACATCCAGGTCTACAGGGGGGCAGCACTGGTCCCCACATCCAGGTCTACAGGGGGGCAGCACTGGTCCCCCACATCCAGGTCTACAGGGGGGCAGCACTGGTCCCCCACATCCAGGTCTACAGGGGGGCAGCACTGGCCCCCATATCCAGGCGTACACCCTGTCTGGTAAGAGGCCATTTAAATCTTTCTTTCTCTGAAGTAAGAATATGCAGCGCTGTGATATCCATGCTTGGCACTGAATACACAAAGACTTGATTTACTCACCAGATGTGGACCTTTATCACTGGGTTTTTTTAACCATTTATGATCACTGTGTTTATTTATTTTTGTTTCAATATGGTGGACATGGCTGTGCAACTTCAGCAATTCCTGAAAAACACAACCGTGAACAAAAGCTTCTCCCCTCCATTCATAGTGTTCTACAGATCATCCATTATTGTGTATTCCACCACCTTCCATTATTGTTTAATATCCCATTCCAGGCTGGGAACGGCATTGGCTCCAACCCCGGAGACGTTCTGGATGTGCTCAGTCAGTACCGCGGATTATCCTGGAGGTAAGCAGAACACAATCCAGACATTACACTGGATATACTCTGTATATGTGTAGCTCACTACCTCCGTAGGATCTGCTAGTTTGTTCATTCTTTCCTTTAGTGTGGCTCTGTTACCCCTCCCCTGCACGAATCATACAGCAAACACTCTAGAACAGTAGAACATTAAACTTTATTCCTTTCTCTTGATGCATGACAGAAAAGAATGTGCAATATGTACAGTCTGTATCTTCAAGAAGTATGAGCTGCCTCTACGTCTTTGGTTCCTGTAATGGTAGTTATAACCTTTTCCCTTAGCGCACTGAACGGTGCCTCTCTGAAAAACACTTGGTAATGGATGCTGGAAGTACCAGGCCTCACCTGCCTATGTTGATTCCTGCGATCCCACCATGCCAGTTCAGGAAAAGTCCAGGCACACCCCGTTCTACCGCATCCTTTTGACAGCCACCTCCCGCTTCATATGTCAAGATTATATAGAGCTACTCCGAATAACTCTTAACCAGCACTTGCTTCCAGTTATGCCCCGTACACGCGGTCAGATTTTCAGACGGAAAATGTGTGACAGGACCTTGTTGTCGGAAATTCCGATCGTGTGTGGGCTCCATCACACATTTTTCATCGGATTTTCCGACACACAAAGTTGGAGAGCAGGCTATAAAATTTTCCGACAACAAAATCCGTTGTCGGAATTTCCGATCGTGTGTACACAAATCCGACGCACAAAGTGCCACGCATGCTCAGAATAAATAAAGAGATGAAAGCTATTGGCTACTGCCCCGTTTATAGTCCCGACGTACGTGTTTTACGTCACCGCGTTCAGAATGATCCGATTTTCCGACAACTTTGTGTGACCGTGTGTATGCAAGACAAGTTTGAGCCAACATCCGTCGGAAAAAATCCTACAATTTTGTTGTCGGAATGTCCGATCAATGTCCGATCGTGTGTACGGGGCATTATACTTTGCATCTTTTCTCCCTCCTGTTTACTGCTAATTCCCAACTGCACAGCACTTCCAAATTATGTCCAAAGAACGTCACCCTGAATAAAATTCTTAGGCTGACTGATTAGATTTCTCCAGGGTGTTAATTCTTTAAGGCCCAACTCCCTGCACAGACTTCTTTATTGACCCGCACTCCAACACTCTCTTTTTGAGGTATTGATTCTCTAAGGCCGAAGATCCGCATCTCCTCCTTCATGACCCGCACTTTAACACCCTCAAGTCTTTGGAAATACAGTTTCCCTGGGTTTCCACTCACTTGTACTCCTTATCAACAGTCCATGTTTGCCACAGAAGGTTGATCACCCAGTCTTCCCCTGGTTAGTCGTACCAGTTTCCTCCTGATGGCTCCTCCATTTCTCCTCCCCGCATGGCACGTTCCCCTCCCCAGAGGGGAGAGCTCCTGAGCTGCACCAGCCCCTACATGCTGTCTTCTTCTCTTTCTCCAACAATTCCCATCCCCTTGAGCATGTGACCCACAGTTTATATAGGCCTGAAAGCCCCTGCCCATTCAAGTTAACGATTGGTTCAGGGTGACCCATACAACTAACTGCATCCTGTGTGCAACCCATGCTCCCTCCAGAACCTCTTACTGGAAGAACAGAGCATCAATCAGACAGAATACAGGTGGTCACACTCTCCTGCTATTCTGTGATTTCTCCCAACCCATTTAACCCAACCAGGTTTAAACCAACAGGGTAAAACACTGGCAATTTTACCTGACACTAATCCTATCTGACTACTTTAGCACACACCTAAGTAGGTGGGCGCTACATATGTATGACCTGTATATACTATAGGTCAGCCTTGAGGTTTCTTCAGAGGTAACTTGGCAGAATGCCTAAAAATGTATGACATTATTTTATACAAGCCAGCAGGTGGATCAAGCCGGCCCTTTAGTTACATAAAGCCAGAGGTTTTCCTTATACACCATTACAACTAGACACTGGCATCCTAACAACCAATGACGTCATCAGTTGATAAGGAGGATGTCTGTTGCCTCCACAGCATCCTTGTTTTACCCTCCTCTACCCCTCTCCCTCAGCACTGGGGTGACATTAGCTGACTGATGGAGAAAAACCAAGGGAGAAGAGAAACATTGGAATACTAGTCAGTATCAGTGTGCAAAACTGTATTTTCTTTGGAAGACTAAATCACCTCTAACGTTGGGTGTCCTACGTGTGGATGTTGCTGCATTGTGTAAAGCTATTAGAATAGTTTTTTTACATTTTAGAATGGGGTGCCTCGAGACTGCCCATAATTTTACCCGCTTAAGGAACGCCCTGCGTACATATACTGTGGCAGGGGCAAAAAAAAAAATTATAAGCATTTTAAAGACCCAAAAACACTTTATTTTGTTTTTTTGATTGGAGTTGGCTTAACAGTACTAATAAAGTTATTCACGATTGTACATATTTCAGCATTGGAGGAGATGGGACACTGGATCACGTCACAACACTTCCAAGTAAGTATTAAAAAAACGACATAATATTGATTCAGTACTTACCCTTATTTTTCTTTCTGGTGCCCATTAATGGCATGTGGATAGACACCAGGATGTAGATAAAAACCAGGACACCTTCGTAAAGGCCAACCCCACCCAGCATTCCTATGTCAGTTTTCCTGGTTGTTGGCAGGCTGGATCAAATGTTCTGCAATACTGATGCCCCCACCTCAAAGCCTTTACAAAGCCAAATTACAGAATTACTTTCCAACCACAGATTCTCAGGAACACCTTCATTATGGGCTTGTTGGAGGAGACAGTGACACAAACAGCTCTGTGGAAATTCTGATAATAAATCAAGAGAGAGTTATGGTCACATTCCTGTGCAATTCAAGCTGAGAATATGATGGAACTACTTATGGCCAAAAGGTTCCTCAACACTTGACCATATAAGAGTTTGTTGGAGATCCCATTCCAAAAACAAGGCCATTAATCTGAAGCCCCCCCCCCCCCCATGGCCACTAATCTAATTTGCTCCCTCCCCCTACAGCAAATTGGTCCCCCTTTGTGGCAATAACACCTACTCTTCTGAGAAGACTTTTGTCACGTACCTGGTCGGAAGGCCAAAGTGCCGAGAGGGCTTCTCTTATGGCTGAGTGCAGGGCACCCCTGAAGGTGGTGACAGGGAGTGCTATTCCCAGAGAAGCAGGGGTTGCCTGCTGCGACAGGCTGAGTGATGAGATGTCTACTGGGTGGCAGCTGGACGAGCAGGGTGCACTGCTGGGCAGGAGTCCCTCAGATGTACCAGATGAGACTTGGCATAAGGGAGAGCCAGAAGCAGGGTCAGGAGCCAAGCCAGTAGTCATACACAAAATATCAGCCAGGGATAAAGCAGCAAGCAGAGTCAGGAATAAGCCAGGGTTATACACGGGTAATCAGGCAGCAGCGGAGTCCAAAGAGCAAGCCAAATGTCATGCACGGATCAGCAGGCAGAAGCGGAGTCAATGGAGCAAGCTGAGGGTCAAATCCAAGAGTGGAGACAAGACAGGTCAAAGGCAAGCCGGGTCGGTAACAGGGAATCCAATAATATCAGAAACAGTAACTCAGGAACACATTGGGGGAGGGGAAGATCATCCAGCAACTAGTGGATCATGCTTGATGGCTTTAAATAGGCAACTGGGCACCAGAATCTGTCACAAATTGCGTGCGCAATTGCACATTAATCTTCACAGCCGTTCGTGTGCCTATATGCCAATCTGCAATTCCGTTGGGCATTAGCAGATGTCCCAATTCTTCTGTGAAGCATTTTCTGACAACTTTCCACAAGATATTGTGGGAATCTGTGCCCATTTGCGAGGTCAGATGCTGATGTTGGATGAGAAGACAAGGCTCCCCAGGCTCTCCAATTCACCCCAAAGGTGATCAGTAAGGATGAGGTCAGGGCTCCGTGCAGGACACTCGAGTTCCTCCACACCAAACTAGTCACACCATGTCTTTATGGAGCTGGCTCCTCTCTACTGGGAAGGATTCCCACAAACTTTTGCCGTGGATCTGTTGGGATTTTTGCCCATTCAGCCAAAAGAGCATTGGGGAGGTCAGGTATTGATGTTCAACCCAAAGGTGCTCAGTAGGGTTGAGGTCAGGGATCTTGAATTCCTCCACTCTTCTAGAAAGGCTTTCCACAGGATTTTGGAAGGTGTCTGTGGGAATTTGTATACATTTATGAGGTCAGGTACTCATGTTGGATGAGAAGACCTGGCTCACGAAGGTGTTCAGTATGGTTGAGGTCAGGGCTCTGTGGAGGACACTCGGGTTCCTCCACACCAAACTGGTCAAACCATGTCTTTATGAAGCTGGCTTTGTACACAGGGGGGGCACAGTCATGGTGGAACAAAAAAAGAGTCTTCACTAAACTGTTACCATAAGGCTGGAAGAGCACAATTGCCCACAATGTTTTTTGTATGTTCTATATTCATAATTTGGCAAATGTTACATTTGTATTTTTTACATTCCCTTTTACATGGCACGTTATGGAATTTATTATTGATTCCCCATTAAAGTAACCCCACCCCATCCCCGATGACTGATGTAACTTCCCATAGACAGTGAACCTAAGTGGATGGAGAAAAATACTTTATAAGGGAAACGTAAAAGGGTTCTTGGTAGTTGAATTCTATTATTGTCATACTAGAGGTGCTTATTGCAAGTCTATTAAACGTATGTACAGCGCACTTCTGTCAGAGCCTCACCGATAATGGCAGGGATGGTCCGCCATTCCAGAAATCTCCATTACAGAATGTTCTTATTTTTACAGATATTCTTCTTGAGTTCAATCCATTTGTCACGGGATACTCTACAGATACCGGCAAGAACACGGATCCCCTTTCTTTCCTCAATGAAGCTGTTCCTGGGGCCAAATCCTTGTAAGACTTTATTTAAGAAAAACTGATGTAAAGGAAAGGTTCATTCTTCTCAGCTTTTTAGATGCACCCGTAAAAGAGAACAGCTTTATGTGAATTGTCTTAGAAATTCAGAAAGGGTCACTTTTCCTGTTGAAGTAAATTGGACTTTATTAGTCCTTCCTCTGGACCAACTAAGGGTTTGGGGTTCTGAGGATGCATGATGAGAAATATCTAGTAGGACCTCAAATAAAATACAAAAATATGATGTGCAAACACAGTGTCCTTCCAAAATGCAGTGCTGTGATAAATCAATATTAACAAAAACCGACAATATTAAAAAATTCAATTAATATATAACACCCAGTGTCCACTTCGTGAAAAGATGTGAAAATGATTCAAGCATCCATTATAAATTCACATATTCCAGATATATGCGTTTCCAAATCTTCAAAATCCTAGGCATATACCTCCAGCTTATGTTTATATTTCCGCAACCATCTTAACGCCTTCATTACCGTAAGTCAAATATAAAATAAACAAGGCAATGGGGGGCGCAGCAGCCAACAGCAAATCACAGTACCAGGAATCCACAGTATGTGCACATACATTAACCCAACTAAAGAACCATTTGATACCAGATGGACATAAATTACACCACATTAGCTGCCCTGTCTCCCATGACGCAACAGTGTAAGCACACAAATATATATTTTTTTCAATAAAGTCAACAATTACCTCATACTATTTAATTTGTTTTAAAACATAATTTTACTTGGGACCATTTTTTACTACCTCAATCATTGAATAACAAATAATCACTGATGTCTATCTTAATATTTGATCCTGAGGGACTCAAACATCTAAAGACGTAGATCCATTTGGTTCCCCTTCTGGAGAGATCCCTAACCTTATTAGAACCCCATTTGGTTCTTTGGTTACCCTATTGGAACCCCTCCAGGAGGAAAACATCTCAAGGAACCCCCACCCCCCCAAAATTGGAGACCAAAAGCATGTTTATTATGAACCTCTATGAAATGTTAACAAACGCTATCCTGTTTTCAATATTTTGAACATGTTCTGCAATGCGTTACTTTAACGGTTGTTTTGTGAGATCCACGTATTGATGGCCACACGGGCATTGCAGAACATATACCACATGGGTAGAATTACAGGAAATAAACTCATTGATCTTAAATTCTTCCTTAGTGGTCTCAGAGATAAACGTATCTCTTCTCCTTTTGTTCACCCTACTAGTCGGGCATCCTCCACATCTCCCGCATGAGTAAAAAAACTCCCTATCTAAAAAAAGTCACACTTTTTTTTGTAGCTTACCAAGTCATTTCTCCACTTTCACTGTGGGTCAGGCAGATAGCCAAGCATTTTATATTCATACCTCAAAACACCTTTATCCAGTCACCATGGGATGTGTAGATATTAATTTCCAAGAACACAAGTACAAGGATAACTTCTGCAGACAGAAATGATCCTTGTACCTGTGTTGAACTTGTGTTGACTGCCTTGAACTATTTCAGGGGAAACACAGCAAATCATTGGTTCATGTATGTGGATGAGATATGGGTCAAGATTAGAAGATCGGAAATGCAGTATTTTAGTGAACACATAAACTCAGTGGACAAATGTGTCAAATTTGCATGGGAAGAGCCACAGAATAACAAACAACCCTTTTTGAACATGTCAACGAGGGGTGACTTGGACATTGAGGTCTACAGGAAACCCACCCATACAGACCAGTGTCTGCTTTTTGACTCTCTCCACCCAGTGGGTGACAAACTGGGGGCGATTGTCATTCATCAGGTTAAGATGGTACAACAAACACAGAGTTTAAAGACAAGGATCTCATGAGGGTTTTGAAACTTTGTGGCTACCCAGACTGGGTTTTCATTAAAACATTCTCAAGTTGAAGCAAAACCTCTGGATCATTGAACAGAGAGAAGAAGCAGAACACACGGAGTGATATAGTCATCCCATATGTAGCCGAAGTGTAAGAAAAACTCAGAAGGAGCTGGAACAAACATCTCATCCCTGTGTCCTTCAAGCCCAGCAATACACTGGGACAAAAGTTTGGACATCCAAAAGACCCAACACCCAAACAAAAGAGAAGTGACTTGGTATATGAAGTACAGTGTAGTGAGGAATGCAAATATCTGATCACTGGGGAGATGAGGCAACCACTCAACAAATTAATGGCCCAACATAAGAGGACACATTCTACAGGTCAGGACTCTTCCTTCACCTTAAAGCAGAAGTCCGGGCTTAACCTATCTAATCCTAAATCTGCTCCCACCCCCATTCTAACTCCTATTTTAACTAACCTATATGCCAGGCATCACTAAATGGCGGAACGTGATCTGGATCCGGACCTGGTCACTGTCCCATATGGTCCCACCATTTAGCAGCCAGTTCTTCCCCCAGCCTCCGCCACTGTCATTATCACAGCAGAGAGAAGAGCTGGAGGCAGAACAATTCTGGACGGAGAGTGGGAGCTGCCGAAGTTAAATTATCAAGCTGATGATTGGTTGCTAGTATGCAAGTTCGATCGGGCAGCAGCTCCTGCTTCTGCCCTCTGTCCAAGGCTGTCCTGCTTCCGGCTCTCTGCTTTGCTGTATACCTTTGCAAAGGTAGGAGAGTGAGGGGCAGAGCTGTGGGGGGGCTGTGATGTAAAGTGGGGGGGGGCAGAGCTGCAATGGGGGGGCTGTGGTGTAAAGTGGGAGGCAGAGTTGCAGGGGCACTGTGGTGTGAAGTTGGGGGAAGAGCTTTGGGGGGGGGGGGGGGGTGACTGGGGTGTGAAGGTCAGAGTAGCTGCACAAACATGCAATTTGGACCTCTGCTGGAAAAAGAATGTTAGCAATCGGACTTCCGTGAATTTTAATTCAATACCCCTGCTATAGAGGAAAGATGTCTGTACTTACCTATTCTCAGTGTGCTTTGGTCCAGTCATGTGATCAGCTCCCAGTGTCGGCTTCAGGGGAGAGGAGGGACAGTGGACAATGGATGCCCCATAGTAAGTCTATGTGTGACGTCTTTGCCCAGGCATTGCAGACATTGTTGCTGCTCTCTCCTTTCCCAGGAAAGCCAGCTGCTGGGGAGATCACATGACCAGATCGGAGAGCCCCGAGAATAGGTAAGTATAGACATCTTTCTTATACAGAATAGTTAAAATAGGAGTCAGAAGGGGTATGGGAGCAGATTTAGGAGAGGTTTAGCCCAAACTTCCACTGTAAGGAAAAGGGACATTCTTTGGAGGACAGTGAGGTCACAGTTTGGTTGGAGAAGACAACCGGTTCACAAGATGTATAAGATGGGCCTTCTATGTTCAACTGGAACAACCATCATTGAACATTGGGCCTTCAACATCATCCATCCACATATAATTCAATTTTAACATCTCAACTCCAGTTTTAGTAACAATTTACACCTTCAGCCATGTAAATCGAAGAGCTAATGCCTATGCAGGCTTCCTGACACCAACAATGGTGACAATCAACATCTACACATTCCATAGTGAAGACTGCAGGGAAAGGTTATGTACTATTGGGGTTTTATTACTACTTTAAACATTTTGGAATGCTTCCGATGGCGGGATACTAGTGTGGGCTTTAGTTTTAGGCGGGGTTCTTCTTTCAGAATGGAACACAAAAATGTATGTATTTTTCTTCACTGCAAAGATGAATTTAGTAAAATGTATAATGTTCCTATTATCTCACTTTCCTTTTTATTGTATTTTCCAGTGATATGCCCACACAAGCCAGAGCTCTGATAGACCAGATGAAAAGTGACAAGGTAACCCATTGACCGCTGTAGGTCATTTTTATTTATTAGTTTAAGAGTTTTGTCTAAAACCAAAACTTTTTTTTAAACTTTTGGATAGCTTAAGGAAGGGTCAACAGCCATCAGTTTGTTCTAAAGCTGTTGGAGTCCCTTTGGGGAGACTTCTCTCTCTCAAAAGAAAGAAAAATTCAACAAGTGTCCCCAGTGGAAGATTCAGCTCAAAATTTCATATTTTCATGACTGTTGGGTGCTGGTGGGGGGGGTTGGTTTTTGAAGTTGGAGAACTTTGAGGGCTGAGGAACCCTTTACGTCTGTTGATGCCTGGTCCCCTGCTGTGGTTGAGCTTCTACCTGCTGGCCCGTATGTCACTGCTGTGTGCTGTAGCAATGTCCATTGGGTGGAATCAAAGCGCACAGCCGGTGAAATGTGTGACCATTCTTCGGCCAGGATAATTCTTCAGGAGACAGAAGATTGGAGGCACAGGCAGGGCCGCCTGAGAAATCATGGGGCCCTGTACAACCTACCTGACATGGCCCCCTTGAACATCCAGAGGACAATAATGAAGCAGTACAACAAGCATGTTGTGGTGAATTTTTTATGTGGCAAAATTCTGCTAACAGTATGAGGGGCTTAAAAATTAAGCCTATATACTGAGTGCAGGTGTTAGGAGTATGTAACATACAGAGTGCAGGTGTCAGAAGTATGTATTGTACAGAGTGCAGGTGTCAGAAGTATGTATTGTACAGAGTGCAGGTGTCAGGAGTATGTATTGTACAGAGTGCAGGTGTCAGGAGTATGTATTGTACAGACTGCAGGTGTCAGGAGTATTTAGCGTACAAAGTGCAGGTGTCAGGAGTATGTAGCGTACAAAGTGCAGGTGTCAGGAGTATGTAGCGTACAAAGTGCAGGTGTCAGGAGTATATATTGCACTGAGTGCAGGTGTCAGGAATATGTATTGTACAGAGTGCAGGGGTCAGGAGTATCTATTGTGCAGGTGTCAGGCGTTTGTCATCACGTGACGTCCTGAGAAGCTGCTTCTCAGGACGTCACGTGATGGCGAAACCTGTCAAGCGGATCTCCCAGTGCTTAACTTCCAGTCTAGGTGGAAGGCACGCGGATGGCTGTCGGCTTCCTGCATGATCGGACAATGTGGGTATATATGTTTGGAGTTTTTTTACAGTGTTTGCATGTATAGCGAACTATTTTAACAATAAATACGATACATTTTAACGCTATGAGGGGTCCTCCTTCTCTCTCTTTTTAATCGATTGGTTGTTTTGCTACTGGAGCCATTGGATTACACTACTACGAGTACGAGATACCAGGCAACAGCTGGGAAATACCTTCTGGTCCCTGGGTGACCACTAAGTGAGATTGATCTTTTTTGTTATATAACAAAGGGGTCAAACCATCTGGTGAGTGCGGATCTTCATTAGAGCTCACGGTGGCATAACAGCACCAGAGGGCACTATTTTGGTGATTCAGGCACAGCACACATTTGCACAGTTTTATGAATGGAATTTCACTTTGGATTCAACGATAAGGAATTCTTTGGCACTGAGCACTTTATCAATTCATTGAGATCAATCACGATAGTATTTGTTTTCCATCACAGTTGCAGTAGAAGTGATTTCTTTTGCAAGCGCTGTCTAGCACATTTATTATTATAGTGTGTTCTTTGGGGAAGGTATTAATCATTTTATTCTACAGGGAGAAATTTTTCCTTTTTTTTTTTTTTTTTTTATGTGTCAGAGCAGCTTGAAAGCTGAACTCGGGGCAAATATTAAAGACATAAATTAGTGTGGCTCTTTAACATCAATACATCATTATGTGTGTTCTTTAAATACAAGCAGTGCAAGTCCCTGAATGTGACCTGGTACCAGCCTCTCACAGTCCCCCCGTACAGCAGGGCTGAAGTGTAAGAGGAAGAAGCAGCACAAGGAGATAGTAAGAGAGAGGAGAGTGACAGAGGGATAAGCTTATTATAACTGTGCTGTTTTCTTTGCTGTCCAGTCACAGGCTGGGGGCAGGTCCAGGACAACCTGGGCTCAAAGGAAGTGGATTAAATGATGTCGGCCTTTAGATTGAAGACATCTAAAATAGACTATCAGGAAAATATCAGGATTGAAGGGGAATATTTTGTTAAAAGTTTGTTTTCTTCTTACTAGACATGTGCAATTTCGTTTAGTTCTGAGTTAATTTTTTAATGAATTTAGACAAATTCGTTAATTTGGAAATATCCGAATTAACGAAAACCCAATTAACAAATTTTTCCGCATATATTCGTAAATTAGATTATTCTAAAATTCGTAAATTCAAAAAAATCGGAAATTCGGAAAGAAATCGGAAATTCCAAAACAAAAACGGAAATTCGAAAAAAAATCGGAAATTTGAAAAAAATCGGAAATTCGAAAATCTGAAATAATAACTAACTAATAATAACTTAGCTATTACCAATTTCCAATGTTTTTCGAATTTCCGATTATTTTAGAATTTACGTTTTTTTTTCAAATTTCCGAATTTACGATTTTTTAGAATTTCTGATTTTTTTAGAATTTACGTTTTTTATTTTTTTTTAATTTACGAATTGCGATCATAACTAGGGATGGGCTTTATGTTCGGGTCGAACATGAATTCGACTCGAACATTAGCTGTTCGCCGAATAGCGAACAATTTGGGGTGTTCGCGGCAAATTCGAAAGCCGCGGAACACTCTTTAAAAGTTTATAGGAGAAATCAAAAGTGCTAATTTTAAAGGTTAATATGTAAGTTATTGTCATAAAAAGTGTTTGAGGACCTGGGTCCTGCCCCAGGGGACATGTATCAATGCAAAAAAAAGTTTTAAAAACGTCCGTTTTTTCGGGAGCAGTGATTTTAATAATGCTTAAAGTGAAACAATGGCCTCATCCCCACAACCCTTGCCCAGTGGTTGTGGGGGTCTGCTGGAAGGGTACTTATCAGAATCTGGAAGCCACTTTAACAAGGGGACCCACAGATCCCGCCCCCCCCCCCCCCCTGTGTGAATTGGTAATGGGGTACAAATGTAGCCCTACCATTTCACAAAAAAAGTGTCAAAAATGTTAAAATGCTGGAGGAAGATGCCGGTCTTCTCCTCCGGCATCTTCCTCCGGCATCTTCCCCGCTTTGTCCTCCGGACGATCCGCCTCAATGGGAGTCTCCCGCTGTGTGACGCTTCTGTTCTTGTGACAGCTCTTATATAACTGAGGACGGGGTCACTGGGTGGTGTCAGAGGGGGGCAGGGTCACCCGTTACGTAAACGAGTGACCCCGCCCCCTCTGACACAACGGGGGAAGCCATAGGGATGTCCCCGTGCGTCAGAGGGGGCGGGGTCACCGGGTGGCTCCACCTTCATTTATATAAGAGCTGTCACAAGAACAGAAGCGTCACACAGCGGGAGACTCCCATTAAGGGGGATCGTCCAGAGGTCGAAGCAGGGAAGAAGCCAGAGGAAGATGCCAGAGGAGAAGACTGGAGGAAGATGCCAGAGGAGAAGACTGGAGGAAGAAGCAGAGGAAGATAGAGGAAGAAGCGGGAGAAGAACAAGATGGAGGAAGAAGAAGAAAACCGAAGGAAGACCAGAAGAAGATGGAAGAAGAAGTGGGGAAAGAAGATGATATTAATAAAGGAATTGTCAAAAACCGGCTATTGTCTTTTTTAACATTTTTGACACTTTTTTTGTGAAATGATAGGGGTACATTTGTACCCCATTACCAATTCACACAGGGGTGGGGTGGGATCTGGGGGTTCCCTTGTTAAAGGGGGCTTCCAGATTCCGATAAGCCCCCTGCCCACAGACCCTCACAACCACCGGGCAAGGGTTGTGGGGATGAGGCCCTTGTCCCCATCAACATGGAGACAACCTCCCTATGTTGAGGGCATGTGGCCTGGTACAGTTCAGGAGAGGGGGCGCTCTCTCGTCCCCCCCTCTTTTCCTGTGGCCTGCCAGGTTGCGTGCTTGGATAAGGGTCTGGTATGGATTTTTAGGGGGACCCAACGCCATTTTTTTTTAAATTTTGGGCGCGGGGTTCTCCTTAAAATCCATACCAGAACTGAAGGGCCTGGTATGGAATTTGGGTGGACCCCCACGCATTACGCATTTTTTTTTATTTTGGTGCGGGGTTCCCCTTAATATTCATACCAGACTCAAAGGGCCTGGTAAAGGGCCTGGTAACGCCGGGATCTGGGGGTACTCTTCAGGTCTGGTATGGATTTTGAGGGGGACCCCCATGCCATTTTTTTTAAATTTTGGTGCTGGGTTCCCCTTAATATCCATACCAGACCTGAAGGGCCTGGTATGGAATTTGGGGGGACCCCCACGCATTACGCTTTTTTTTTAAAATTCGGTTCGGGGTTCCCCTTAATATTCATACCGGACTCAAAGGGCCTGGTAATGGACTGTGGGAGAATCCCATGTTGCTTTTTTAAATGACTTTTATGTGTATTGCCGGGACCGACAATTCATATAGCTTTTAAAGTACTCGCGGCTATTAATGAATTGTCGGGTCTCTGCAATACACATAAAAGTCATTGAAAAAAATGGCATGGGATTCCCCCACAGTCCATTACCAAGCCCTTTGGTTCTAGTATGAATATTAAGGGGAACCCCAAAGCAACATTTCTTTAAAAAATGCGTGGGGGTCCCCCCAAATTCCATACCAGGCCCTTCAGGTCTTGTATGGATTTTAAGGGGAACCCCACACCAAAATGTAAAAAAAGGGCGTGGGGTCCCCCTAAAAATCCATACCAGACCCTTATCCGAGCACGCAACCTGGCAGGCCGCAGGAAAAGAGGGGGGACGAGAGAGCGCTCCCGCTCCTGAACCGTACCAGACAACATGCCATCAACATGGGGAGGGTGCTTTGGGGTAGCCTCAAGGGCCTCATCCCCACAACCCTTGCCCGGTGGTTGTGCGTGTCTGCGGTCGGGGGGCTTATCGGAATCTGGAAGCCCCCTTTAACAAGGGGACCCCCAGATCCCCCTGTGTGAATTGGTAACGGGGTACAAATGTACCCCTACCATTTCACAAAAAAAGTGTCAAAAATGTTAAAAAAGACAATAGCCGGTTTTTAAAAATTCCTTTATTATTGTCTTCTTCTTTCCCCGCTTCTTCTTCCATCCTCTTCTGGTCTTCCTTCGGTTTTCTTCTTCTTCCTCCATCTTGTTCTTCCCCCCTTCTTCCTCTATCTTCCTCTGCTTCATCCTCAAGTCTTCCTCTCCGGCATCTTCCTCCGGTCTTCTCCTCTGGCATCTTCCTCCGGCTTCTTCTTCACAGTTTCGTCCTTTGGACGATCCGCCTCAATGGGAGTCTCCCACTGTGTGACGCTATTGTTCTTGTGACAGTTCTTTTATAACTGAGGGCGGGGCCACACCGTGACCTTCCCGGGTGACACCGCCCCCCTCTGATGCACGGGAACATCCCTATGGCTCTCCCAGGGCGTCAGAGGGGGGCGGGGTCACCTGTTTACATAAACTGGTGACCCCGTCCCCCTCTGACACCACGGGGGAAGCCATAGGGAAGTCCCCGTGCGTCAGAGGGGGGCGGGGTCACCGGGTGACCCCGCCCTTAGTTATATAAGAGCTGTCACAAGAACAGAAGCGTCACACAACAGGAGACTCCCATTGAGGCGGATCGTCCGGAGGACAAAGCAAGAAGAAGAAGCCGGAGGAAGATGCTGGAGGAGAAGACCGGAGGAAGATGCCGGAGAGGAAGACTGGAGGATGAAGCAGAGGAAGATAGAGGAAGAAGGGGGGAAGAACAAGATGGAGAAAGAAGAAGAAAACCGAAGGAAGACCAGAAGAGGATGGAAGAAGAAGCGGGGAAAGAAGAAGACATTAATAAAGGAATTGTCAAAAACCGGCTATTGTCTTTTTTAACATTTTTGACACTTTTTTTGTGAAATTGTAGGGGTACATTTGTACCCCATTATCAATTCACACAGGGGGGGCCGGGATCTGGGGGTTCCCTTGTTAAAGGGGGCTTCCAGATTCCGATAAGCCCACCGCCCACAGACCCTCACAACCACCGGGCAAGGGTTGTGGGGATGAGGCCCTTGTCCCCATCAACATGGGGACAAGGTGCTTTGGGGGGCTACCCCAAACCACCCTCCCCATATTGAGGGCATGTGGCCTGGTACGGTTCAGGAGGGGGGGCACTCTCTCGTCCCCCCCTCTTTTCCTGCGGCCTGCCAGGTTGCGTGCTCGGATAAGGATCTGGTATGGATTTTGAGGGGGACCCCATGCCATTTTTAAAAAAAAATTTGGCGTGGGGTTCCCCTTAATATCCATACCAGACCTGAAGGGCCTGGTATGGAATTTGGGGGGGCCCCACACAATTTTTTTTTCTTAATTTTGGTTCGGGGTTCCCCTTAATATTCATACCAGACCCAAAGGGCCTGGTAATGGACTGTGGGGGAATCCCATGCCATTTTTTTCAATGACTTTTATGTGTATTGCCGGGACCGACAATTCATTAATAGCCGCAAATGACTTTTTTTCCTTTAGAAATGTAATTTTGTGTAGAGACTGTTCTTAACATGGGAAACATGCGCCACTTTACAGGCATACTATAGACACCCCCCAGGTACGAACTTTAAAGGACTTTTTCACTTTTATTGTTTCACTTTAAACATTATTAAAATCACTGCTCCCGAAAGAACAGCCGTTTTTAAAACTTTTTTTGCATTGATCCATGTCCCCTGGGGCAGGACCCAGGTCCCCAAACCCTTTTTATGGCAATACCTTGCATAATAACCTTTAAAATGAGCACTTTTGATTATTCATGTTCGTGTCCCATAGACTTTAACGGTGTTTGCGTGTTCGAACAAATTTTTTGTCTGTTCGGTATGTTCTGCTGCGAACCGAACCGGGGGGTTTTCGGCTCATCCTTAATCATAACGAATAGCCCGAAAAACGGAAAAAGAAAAAATCTAATGAAACGAAAATGAACACATTTTTCAGCAGTGCACATATCTACTTGTTTAATTGAATAATATTTATCTTGCCGCAGTTCTTATTTAAAGCCCCTCCCATTTATTTTACTTTCTCCTTCTCACATTTCTGACATTTTTTTTTCTTTTGTAGAGAATTGTTATGGCTACAGACTGGAAGATCATCACCGTGTTTATTGGTGCCAATGACCTCTGTGCCGCTTGTACGGACAGTGTAAGTCTATATATATATATATATATATAAATATCGGAGTGTAACCTTTCATTCCAGCTGCTTGTGACATCATTCGTTACATTTAGCTACATTGTACACAGCCATGCTTACAATGTAATTATAAGACAAATATTTTTAACAGGTGATCTTTCTTTTCAGAAGATACTTTATAAACAAAAAAAACATTTGCTGTGTAATTGTCCCAGCATTTGCACAGCCGTCAAGCACGTTCCCCATAATGTGTGTAATATGTTTATTTTCTATGATCATCAGCTCCATCTAGTAGCCATAATGCTGTCTTTTGCTGAAATGCCTCAGTCTAGAGAATACTGCATTATGACCACTAGATGGAGCTGATGATCATAAGAAATAAATATTTAAACACACTACAGGAAATAATTTGCAATGGCCAGAGGCGTAATTGGAACCCTCAGGGCCTTGGTGCCAGAAACCATGAAGTGGACATCACATGACGTTCTCCCAGAACGCGGGGCACGATCTGTCAGCGGCTGATGACTGACCACTATACTGGCCCGCTGCCAGTACCATGTGATCACTGTGACCTATCACAGCAGAACACATGACAATTGTAAACAATGGATGGCATCCTTTCATGCCATTCATTTTATACAATTACGTTGCTAGCTGTGATTGGTCACAGTGATCGCATGGTACAGACAGGCCAATCACAGCTAATCACAACAAAAGACACTGAATGAATCAGTTTCATTCAGTAAAAATGGTTGCTTATACCAATCAAATTCACTGGTATAAGAAATCATAATGTGTAAAAAACACACTAAGCCCGGCATTCAGCCCGACACTCAGTCCGACTCTCCGCCCGACACTCCGCCCGACACTCAGCCCGACACTCTGCCTGACATTCTGCTTGACACTCTGCCCGACACTCTGCCCGACACTCAGCCCGACACTCAGCCCGAATTTCTGCCCG